>JBBPJU010001181.1:0-13484 GCA_038088875.1 Austroboletus festivus
CAACTGGGTAAGGCATACAGAAATCTTGTCAAACCTTGACTGACGTGGATGCGTATTCGAAGAATGGAAATAGGCCCGATGACCAGAGTGGAAGGTCACGTTTCAAGCCTTCGGTCTGTTGTTTCGTCAAGTTACAAGACTGTCTAGATGCCATATAACTTACTCCGAGGACGGAAAGGATGTGTATGTAGACATCAAGAGCTCGTTGGTGTACCCCAGCCGGAAGAGCGGGGTTCAGGCATTGTGAGAGGCGTTTCGCCACGATAAGTTTGTAAGGGATCTCTTTGAACTGGAGGTAAGACTGGAATGTCTACACAAAGTAATCGGCTATTGTAAGCTGTTATCCGCCCGCACGACGCACCTTGAGCAGTTGCTTCAAGAATGCTATACAGTCCGCCCATTCGTGCACGTTGTCGAATGCGTTCAAGCACTTTTCGACTTGTTGTGTATATTTTTTGTACTTGGGGTCGGAGGAAAACAGCTGCTGGGCTGCTGCTACTTGGAAGTTGTTCCTAACGAGTTCGCTTGGGCTACCAAAAGGAAAAGCTCACCCCGTTCACCGGTTTTGGTGGATGGCTGGGCGAATCCCGATGCACCAACGTGCGACCTGGCATCAGCTTCCTTGACAGCGGCGGGAGTCTTTGTAGACATAATTGTACCTCGTACGAGGCGGATCACGCAGCAAGGTCGACTGGTAGACTGCGGCTGGACGAATTAGCACTAGCACCAGCACTAGCAACTAGCTTGGACAACCCTCCAATTGGTAGCTGTCACGTGACAGTTTCAATACCCCACCCTCGACATATCCCATCCCTTTGACTCCATTCCACCACTCCTTTGCGGTCAACATCGCTCTGTCCTGGGTCTGCAGCCTCTCCACACTTATCCATGTTTCCCCCGCACACTTCACCACCAACGATCTCCTCTTGGCCGAGTAAAACGCTGTGCTTGGACGTTCCGACGTGGCGGGGGTGGGCTCAGCTGGTATCTCTTGCAAACCTGCGATGGCCACTCCCCGTCCGTCGGGGAGAGCCGCCGGTATAATAAGACTCCGTTGGTGCCCAATGGCACGTTCCAGTCCGGCGATCATGATGGCCGTTTGAGATGCAAAGCGGATAATTGCGTCTTTGGCAGTGATAAGAGGAGCATGCGGAGTGGACAATGTCATTGCTTCCTGGAGTCTTATTTGAGCCTGGTGTTTCCGGTTTAATGAGCCTAAACTGTCAGCTTGATAAAAGCAAAAGCCACCTTTCCGGAAAGCATGTTACGCAGGACCTGAACCAATAGTCTTCCGCCCGATGTAGCAAGAGCACCTTGCATCCGGAGAAAATCAGCGTCTTTGGGTACGCGCTGCCAAGGTATGCGCCACAATGTCATCCACTTGGCCACAGAGAGAATTAGCTGCTTACCATCCGTTCGTCAGCCCAGATTCCACCTGAATCTACTAATCTGCCCGCTTTCCGATTTACTTCACCCATCTCGATGACACACACTCCCGTCTCTTGTTCGCCAGCCATCAACGCGCGTTGGATAGGTGCAGGACCGCGGTATGCGGGGAGTAGGCTCGGGTGAACATTCAATCGCTGGACTTCGGGAAAAAGACTGAGAATAGATCTCGGGAGGATGCGACCAAAGGAGGCTGTGATGAGAAGGTGGGAGGCATTTTGGAAGCTTGAATCATCAGACATCGGAATAAAAGGACGTGGGGGCTGTCGTAAAAGACATCCTTGAGCATGCGTACGCGCCGCGAGCATAAGGGCCAGCTCACAAGCCACTTTTTAAATGCAATCTTATCTTCTGGTATGGTGTAAACCGGCACGTCCAATACTTCCCCGACTGTCTTAAGTGGTGCTATGGACGGTAAGGTACGAATCTGCAGGAACATACAGCAAAGCTCACATATGTCTATCCGCGAACCTCTGCGGCCAGTTTTTGAATCAGGGTTCGTGACTATGTGGAGACTATTCCACACATCTATTTGAACGAATTATTAGCTCAATCCCTTCCTACTAAAGACTGGTCATATAGCCGCGTCCTACACGCGTTTGGACCACCTAAAAGGCTCACCTTTGGCGTCGTAAACTTCTTTGAATACCGTGCACGAGAACAAGTCTCGTCCACAGAAAAGGATGTTGAATGAGTTTCTGACGACTGGCTGTACATTTGGAGATGTCGAATGCGACGAGGTGTTGACATGGCGTTGGTGCGGTAGCTTTGGCTTGTGTTGGCCAGAGCGCCAGTTTGAAAATGCTCTACAAGAGAACTGCCTTTCTACCCGCACCGCGCTGAGGGGTGAATCGGAAAGTTTGAGCAGCCGAGGAAAAATAGAGTATTGGAGATTAGGACAAAGTGGCATCGTACTACGTAGTTGAACCAGCAGTGCTTCTGACAGTGAGCGGGATCGCAACTTTCAAAGTAGCCAAGAATATCATAATAAACTCAATGATATACAGGGTAGGGTGGAAACAATGAATGCAAGAACTGCGTTTATGACACCATAGATATACTATGAGGTTCTGGAAGAGCCGTCTCAGGTTCATCACTAGTCAAGGCAGGGCCAGTTATAATATTGCGCATCTTCGTAGGTGCCTTGGGAGTGTGTAGTTCTGGAACAATAGATCCTGAACGAGAGGGCGCGACCGATACCCCTGCGGAGCCACGGGCGCCTTTCGACTTGCTAGCCTTGCCTAACGCAGGCGCGGATGTGGAAATGACTGATTTCGGGATCGCCACCTTGTCCGCATCTGCGAGTTTTGCGGTGGCGGCTGCTGTAGCGGTCGTCACGGCGGTAGCGAATTCTGACTCCTTGTCACCGACCCATGAACGTGCGAACCAACGACCACCAGCAATACCCCGAATTTCGCGGTTTGCAATTCTCCACTGACGAACTTTAGCACCGCTCCGGTCCAAAGGTTGCACGGGTGCAAACCCTGTTCCAATTTTCGCTGGTGGCTGAACCGGGAAAGGCTTTGAAGGGAGGGGGTATACCGGCAGAGGAAGTGGTATGCTTTCTCCTGGTTGCTCAGGGACAAGTGGTGGTGGTGGTGGCGGCGGCTCAACCTCCTCGGGTTCGGGTGATGCGCCGTGTGACATAGGGAACGGCGAGGATGGAGCTGTGATTGTGTGTGCTGAAAATGCGCTGAGGAGATGACGACTACAATGATGGATTTGACTTACTTTCACTCATCGCGGCGTCGTCTGTAGGAGGAACAGTCAGATTCTTGGCTCCTCTGTATACAGGGCCCGTCAGCCTTGATCCTGAAAAGCAAAGTGTCCGCATACCTTGGGGGCACTTTGATCTTTGGCTTGGAAGTTGTTGCAGTTTTACGAGCTGCTGCCTTTTTCTTTGGCGGTGGCTTCTCTGGCAGTGCAACCGCGCTGGTGCTTTGTCCGTCCTCGTTCTCTGGAAGTTCTCGGGGTTCTATTAGCAATGGCAGTCCGGTACCTGCAAACGACGACGTAAGGACAACGGGCACACGACTTACCATCGGGCTTCTTATCCTCCTTGTCCTGTTTGTCGGTTTTACGGGGTCGTGCTGGCTTCTTTGGTGGTGCCTTTCGCTTCGTTCCTGTTGATGCACTGACAGGTGGTGCGGAGACGGATAGAGCTGGTTCGTCGTCATCAATCAACTGGTCTTCTTCTTCTTCCTCCTCGTCTACTTCCTCTTCACTTTGTGGCTGGGACTGAGTCTGACTCGGAGGTATGATTTTTCGAGCTGCGGGTGCTGAAACGCTGGGAGACGATGATTTTCCTTTGCCTTTCTTGTCACCGACCAGTAATTTGACCCTGGACTTTGAGCCACGTAAGGGTGGTGGTGTGTCCTCCTCGCGCAGAGTAGAGATTTGGGGAGCGTCCATGTTAACATCTTCGTCCATGGTGGTGGTGTTCGGATAAACTAGAAAGGAGGTTCGCGGGTCAATGGACCGTCTGGTGTATCAATCATGAGTCCTTTGATTCCACATAGGTCGTCATTCTGCGTTTTCTTTTTTTTTCTCACACGAACCAGTTGCTCGACAACTTTTAGCTTGTATATCAAGTCACGCCTGTCCGAGGTTGAGATGCTTGCAGAACCTAGCTCGCTTGTCTCGTTCACCATATCCAAGTTAGTCGTAGATTCTTTTTGTGAAGAGTATAGACCTTCAATGAAAGTTCCGTATTTGCTTACTCAGCAAGAAAATACCGACTTGCTCCGCCAACCTTCAACTTGTCCGAAACTCGAGCGGACCCGGTACATCACAGGTAAGTACGTTCAGACACCCTCTGGGTACGAGAATGCACTGATTATCAAGTAGTCGCTCAGCGCTGTCATTGTCCTTCTTTCTTCAAAGTTTTTTTTTTTTCCTATACAACTCCCTCCGAGCTTCTCATGTCGTCGACTTTGAACGTATGTAGCGGTCTACGAGTCAACCTCGACCATCGGTTAACGTCCCGGCTTCATTTACGCCATGATATAGGTCGCACGTTATACTGCCTTGGCGTCTGGCATCTTCTATGGCATCTACCACCATCGTTCACTGCAAAAAGCCCGCGACCAAGAGAAGGAAAAGCATGCCATCCACCATCGCGAGCAACTAATAGTACAGGCAAAAGATGCATGGCGTCAAAGGCAGGACAGTACAAAGGGTGACGGCGGTAAGTGTACTGACTCCATCTTTCCTCCTTTTTTCTTTGCGTCCCTGACTTCATTTTTACCACAGTGATCACAGACCCAGAGGACCCTCGGTTCGACTTGGAGAAACTTGTTGCCAAGTGGGAAAAGGAGTATCAATAGAAGTTTTTCATCCTCGTCTCGTCATCAATATACCTTGCTAGAGAACAGACAATCGCGCAAGGTTGCTGCTGGCTTGTTAAGGGTCATATTCTCATCGGCCGCTTCACGAATACATTAGATATCAAGCACTCTGTACAAGTCGCCAGACCACTTGCATATCAATGACGCGTGTATTTACTCATAGTGGAGTTGGTGAGCGACGCGACGCGTCTTGTCCAAAACGGCTTCTCTTCCTTCCTACGCTACCTTGTCACTACGTTACCTCTACTCTTCTAAACGATGAAACCAACAGTACAGGACGAAGATATGGAAGACGATCTTGCTGCAGAGGAGGAAAACAAGCTGATCAATGAGGTTGGTTTGACTAATGAACGACGCCTACTGAGTGCAAAGATCTGAACCAGTTCACGCTTGCAGGAGTACAAAACATGGTTAGAAGGCCGTTTGATCTGATCGCCTAGTAAACTCATACGAGCACGTTCCTCCACCAGGAAGAAGAATGCGCCGTATCTGTATGACCTAGTTATCACGCACGCACTGGACTGGCCCAGTCTGACGTGCCAGTGGTTCCCGGACAAAGAATCGTGCGTATCGCCTTGCTCAAGGCGCGCTTTCCCTTACGAGGCTCTTTACAGCCCTGCAAACAAGTCCTACACCATTCATAGGTTGCTGCTTGGTACGCACACCTCTGGCCAAGCACAAGACTACCTCCAAATTGCCACCGTTCATATACCAAAACGTGACGGCCCTTTGGCAGACAAGCTAGATCGAAGCGACTATGACGATGAGCGTGGCGAGCTCGGAGGACATACTATTCCACCTCAACCGCGCATCCAGATTATACAAAAAATCAACCATGCAGGAGAAGTAAACCGGGCGCGTTACATGCCACAAAATCCCGACTTGATCGCTACCAAGGCGATATCTGGAGAAGTTTTCATCTTTGATCGAACCAAGCATTCAAGTGAGCCCGAGCGAGGAGGCGCGTGTAAGCCGGATATCAAACTAGTTGGACAGACAAAGGAAGGGTATGTCAGTTCGTGTCTTGTGCCAACCAAAGGGCCAACAAGTATAGATTTGGACTAGCATGGAACCCCTCAAAGACCGGACACATTCTTGGTGCATCCGAGGATATGACAGTGTGTCATTGGGATATCAACTCGTACAGCAGGGCGAGAAATACTCTTGAACCGGTCACTGTTTACAAAGGGCACACCTCCGTTGTTGGGGTAAGCGCCCACGATCAGACTCTCCAGTGTTGGCATTGACATTTTGGTAGGACGTTGACTGGCATCCATCGAAAGAAAACGTATTCGCAAGCGTCGGTGACGACAAGTTGCTGCTATTGTGCGTACATTCTTCAGCTCCGTAGCCCCACTATTTAGAGCGTAATCTACCATGCCAGGTGGGACACCCGGTCTCCAGCTGAACCAAGCACAAAAGTCCAAGCTCACGATCGAGAAATCCTTGCTTGTGCTTTCAACCCTGCCCAAGAAAGTCTCATTGTCACTGGTAGCGCAGACAAGGTAGGATCCAGAAGCCTTACAGATCCAACTCGTGTATACCACATTCCCTTTGCAGACCATTGCTCTCCATGACATTCGCAACACCTCGAAGAGAGTTCATGTTTTTGAATCACACACTGACGAAGTTCTACACCTTTCGTGGTCACCTCATGTTGCATCAGTATTTGCCTCTGCGTCGAGTGATCGGCGGGTCAACATATGGGACCTTGCACAGATCGGAGTTGAACAGACGCCTGATGACCAGGAAGATGGGCCACCAGAACTCATGTTCATCCACGGGGGTGAGTCGTTCGACTTTGCGTTGTGGTCGTATGAGCTGATTATGCCAGCTTAGGTCATACCGCACGACCGTCTGACTTCTGCTGGGCACCCGGCGTAGGTGAGCAGTGGACAGCGGCGAGCACATCCGAAGACAACATCGCTATGATTTGGCAACCCACGGCACGGATCTGGGCAGGCGACGAGGTCAAGATTGACGAAAGGGAACTTGAGGGTGACGCCATGGAAGGCATCGAGGACGGTCCACCGAATATGGCCCCGACAAACAACAAGCAAGTCGCACCGAGTGGAACGACGAGCGCAAGAAGCCAGAGCATGAGTATCAGTGCGACGGCGAGCATCTCAGGGGTGGATGTGGAGGAAGACAGTTAAATAGGGACGGAATATATATGTGTCCAACAAATATGCAGATCTGATAATGGACATAGGACGCAATTTGGTAGCGGAAAACTGAAATACTATGCTCTGGTATAGCCTGACGCTCAGAGAAATAGTATTCTGGCCAGCTCGAATATCACTGAGTGGTGCATGTTGGCTGGTGAGAGCGTGGTGGATGCCCGAAGGAACTCACCTCCGCCCAAAACGACGAACAAAACAATCCCCAAAGCCCATAAACTGACTGGGCTCCGTTTTGATAATTGCTCCTGTCGCGAGGGCTTGGTTGCTTTCTTGCCTGCCTTGACCGCGTTGGCGAATTGGGCGTTTTTGTGTCGCAGCTCAAATTGAGTAGGCTGTTACAACGTCCTTTAGGTTTGCACGTACGCCAATGCATATGCCATGCGCACCATTTTTAATGGAAAAAGATTGGTAGAATGAGCGACGTGAGCAGTGAGGAATCGGTATGGATGGCGAGACTCAATGTGTGACGTTGACGTGCGTGTTTGGCAACAGCTTTCGATCCAAACAACGCTCACATATGGGCCACAAGAGGAAAATATCACTCAAAGCGACGCTTCAATCGCAACAGTCAAGGCTGAAAGCGAAAGAAAGGGCAGAACATGCTGCCAAGGTATCCGAGCAGAAGCGAAGGCAGTTCAAGAGTACCGCAAAGCACAGGGAACACGTTCATCCCCCAACCGTGCCATTCGAGCCTACCGACAAGATTCTTCTTATAGGAGAAGGAAATTTTTCGTTTGCCCGAGCCCTTGTCATAGATCCGCCGTCGTCTTTGGAGCATCTTGTACCGGTTAACGTGACGGCGACTTCATATGACTCTGAACAAGCATGTTTCTCCAAATACCCAGATGCGGAGGATATCGTGAACACGATCAAGCAGCGCGGCGTGGAGGTACTCTTTGGAGTTGATGCGACCAGACTACATATACATCCTGGTTTCAAGGGACGGCGTTGGGATCGGATCGTTTGGAACTTTCCTCATGCAGGTACGCGTCCGATTGACGAGTTGATGTCTGATCCAAATCTGTCGCTCGTAAGGAAAGGGTATTACAGACCAGGACAGGAACATTCTGTCTAATCAGCGTCTTATTCTGGACTTTCTTCGTTCGGTATCTCACTGCTTAACACTTGGACCGATACCAAGTATTCATCTGCCTCGCAAGCGAAAACGGCAGGACGACGACGGCCCTCGGGAGGATGACATTTCTGTATCCGATGTAGACATGGCACCAATATCTACGAGTGGCAGCGCAAGGGGAACTGTGCTGATCACACTTCGAAACGTCCCTCCGTACACTGCGTGGTACATCTGGTTTAGCGTACGCCTTCATGGCTAACACCACTGTAGGGATATTCCCCGGTTAGCCAAATCTCCTCCAAGGCCAACAAGAGTCGGTGAAGAGCCTAGTCCGCGGTACAAACTCTTGCGATCGTTCACATTCCATAGAGACTTGTGGAAAGGCTATGAGCACCGAATGACGAAAGGTGAGAGAGCACACGGGCACAGGAAAACAGGTGAGGGAGGGGAGGATCGGACCTGGGAGTTTTGCTTGCAAGAATGAGATTAAAAATGCCAACGTGCCAGGCGATACTATGACGATGCTTCTGTACTCTGCTCCTCCTCCAATCCCTTTTTGAATCCCTCCAATGTCCTTGCCAGTTTCCCTCCACTTGCTTCGCTGAGCACTGCCGCAAGTTGTATCGCAGGGGAACTGAGCAACCCAACTATCTGAGCTCGCAGAGTGTCAAGCGTCGGTAGTTTTGCGACGTCCTTGACTCCAGCAGCGGAGAACACACGCCCCTCGATAAGTGCACCCATGACCTTGAGTTTAGGTGACAGCACTGGTCTGACCTTTGGGACAGGTCTTCCGGGAATCCAATCCGAGTCTTCCATTCTCCCTTTGCCTTTTCCAGGTTTTACCTCCGCTTCGTTTGGTTGCTCCTTCTTGGGAGGGGCGACGCGATCGATCGCGCGAATGATGGCGTTCAGCTGCGGTGGGCTGAGGGAGGGTAGGGTAAGGACAGCAAAGCCGCCTTGAACGAGTTTTGCAATCTGCATTGTCTTGTCTCCGTCTATCGGAGCAAAGTCGCGCAAGGCAACGCCAAAGATGGACGTGCGCATGACCATGAGAGTCGGAGGTGAATATGACGTGAGGGGCGGTGCGAACCGCGTACATGCGAGTTCGATTTCTCGCCTGAGTCCCTGCAGTTTGCGCGCGGTAAAGTCCTTGTGCTGCAAGAGTAGGATGGGTGCGTCGGTGCTCTGGGCTAACATGCGGGTGTATTGATGATAGAGAAATGTCTTGCGCTCGCCATAGCGACGTGGTGCAGGTTTTCCATCGTATATGATGGGTGGCTCGATGGAGACGGCGTAGGCGCGGGTGAGGCAGCGCGGGACTGGGCGGACGGCGCGTAGAGCCAGCATCGAGCAGTCAAAAAAAGAGATGGCTGTGCAATATACGTCGAGATGTGACTACCACGTGATAGTCACGTCACGCAATGTCACAAGGCGTTTTAGTCACGCGGACCTTGTCTCTCTTCTTCGTCCGTGTTCGTTTGTTGGGTGGGAAGCTTTGAGCGCCATGTCCGTCCGTTCTTTAGTACGACCGCATTTATTGACTTGTGCAACACCAGGGACGACGACGACGCCTTTCTGTATGGTGAGACGGACGCGACGGCAGTGTCAAATTCTGGTAAGAACAGCTCAGACAATACCTCTCGGAGGCTCGCAAGAGTCTTCGGTCGCTGTATTCTCTTATTCTTTCAATACCATCCCTTTTTTTGACATGTCTGCTGCTACGTGTGATCATCAGTGTCTCAACCGTGAGTCTGACCCAGAAACTCTGTCGGTCGTCGTTGAACTCTGTTGCAGTGTCCCAATCGAGGTGCCAAGACCGTCCAACGGCGTGCTCGAGAATTTGGAAGCCAAAGCTGAGGAAGAGCCCCCGTTCGGTTCACCACCTGCCGAGGATGAACAAGAAAACGAGGAAGAAAACGGGGAAAATGGTCTAGTGGAAGAGGAAGAGAGCGATGAGGACGTGCGTGCCACCCATCGGCCGTGACGTGCATGCTCACAGGTCATTGCCAGGATATCGAAATCATCATGGAACCAACCTCACGCTCCCTTGATTTCCGGTGAGTATCTACCCTCCTTCCTTTGATTCGTACTAATTCGGGTGCAGACAACAAAATGCCGCAGGACGGTCACACCAACCTCGTCCTACAACCCAAACTAGTAAACGTATACCAGTTCCCTTAGTTTCTGGGATTCATACTTACGCTTTTCAAGCTCCACCCTCCCAACTTACAACCGAATACACCCCTCATGAACGAGGTGCCCCAGCGAAACCTCTTGTCCTGCCCATTACCTCTACTCCTCCTACTACCACAGACACTCGGCAAGATGAAGGCCCTGACCCCTCTACACTCCCTCCTGCGACTGCTCCCCCATCACACCCTTCAATAAACCCCGATTTATCCGGCGTTCTCGATGGTCGTTCGATCCTCGAAGTTGATCTCACCGCAATGGCCGAAAAACCATGGCGTAGACCGGGTTCAGATATCAGCGACTGGTTTAACTACGGATTCGATGAAATCTCTTGGGAGGCATATTGTTATAGAAGACGGGACCTTGGAGAACTTGCAAACGTACTCAAAACTAATGTCCTCGTGCGTGCTCGACGTTTCCAGCCCAATGTCATGTACCAAACTGACCTTACCACCTAGAACTTTGCGGCCATGCCAGAAGACCAACTCACGACATTGCCTCCCGACTTGCGTACTATGGTGATGACTGGTGCCAACGCCATGATGAACAACAATTCAAATGCCAACATGATGGGACCCAATGTAGGAATGAACCCCATGATGGACATGTCTGGCATGGGAGCGATGAACATATCGATGGGCATGGGCATGAATGGTGACTTGGGTATGCAGATGCAGGGTGGAGGCCCAATGATGCAAGATGGCCCAGGACCCGGACCTGTCGTGGCAAATGGTACACCCGAACAGGGTGTGCAGATGGGCATGCAGGACGGATATGGAGGTGGCCCTGGCCCCGGCATGATGGGAATGGGAATGAATGCTGACTACGGTATGCAGGTATGGATAAGTCCCTCTTACTTCTAGCTACACATAATGAAATCCGTGGCGTTCACGCGAACACGTATTGTCCCTAAGCAGGAGCAAGGTCCTATGGGGCAGGGCATGTACGGTGGCATGGAAGGCAATGCGACTCCCGTGACGGTGCAGGTACAAACACCTGTTCAAGGACCCACTCCAACGCCTGGGCATGTCGGTCGTGGAGTTCCTCCAGTACAGTTTCGAGGGAGGGCGATGGCCCAGGGATTACGTGGACGGGGCGGATTTGCTGGTCGCGGGAGAGGAAGATATGATGGTCGTACGTCATCTCTACGAGTGGCGGTGGCATCTTTAATCTATTTTTTGAATCAGCACCTCAAGGTCCCGCCAGGCCGGCGTCCCCGCTGCCTCCTGGCGTCCCAACTGGACCCCGGAATCAAAATAGATACAAGGACAGAGATGGGAATGCACCTGCGGTTGAGGGTTTGGATTACGGCGGTACTGCCAAGGATAGTAGTACGAGAACGCCATCACGGGAACCAGAAGATCGTGGACATGGCAGGTGAGTCCGTTGGTGGTTTTGATTGCCCTAGCTAACGCTCGGCTTAGAAAGCGTCGTATTTCGCCAGGCTTGGACGACAGTCGCGGATCTAAAAGGCGCTGAGCTATTTTACTATGTATACGACTTTTTCTTTATTGTACAGCAACCTGATAGCACCTCACCTTGCAATGCCATCGAGACTGGTTCGTAATCGTGAGTTATGCTACACTATCCCGGCCGTTGGCGCCATACGCCTCATCCACGCAGGTGGTATTATTCCCCAGCAAAAAGTCGGTTCATTCGTTTTGATTCGTTCAGATCCTCATGTTAACAGAAATATCCCCTTTAGACGATCACCAATGCCAGATCGTATCATTGACTTTGGCTGATGATTTCAGTTGACCCGCGCCTTTCCCGGGGCTCTTCTCGGTGTGATTGATAAACTTTACGAAGAAAGGAGCGAGTCGGGGTATACGATAATGCTATCTCTATTCTTCCAGTCTTCTAACACTGGCAAGTCCCGGATGCATGATAGAAGGCGTGGCAAAATGCCGCTTCACCCTTTTTGTTTGAACTTTGGCGAAGCGTCCGAGGCGTTGGTACGTATACCACTTTCCAACGCGCTCAAATGCCGCAGACACATTACCCTTCACTTGGAGGCGAGCGTCAAGGACCACTTTATTTTCGGCCAGTTGGGGGAAACTGGGGGAGATCTAACGTCTCACCGCCCCCTTCCACCTCCACTAGGTGGTTGTTATCCCATTCTGATCGCAACAAATCCACTTGCACGGTAGTGGCACAATGTCCATCTCAAGATTACAACATATCAATCCATAAAGAGGATGCCACGAAAGCTCAGGTAGGGGGAGGGCTTTCTTTCTTATAAGCACATCGACGTGGCGCGGTCTTGCGGAAGTGGTCTGTACATCGACATTGCATGCCATGCTTCAGCGTCAACAATATGCGAAAGGTGAACTATGATGGGTGCATAGATCTAAACACTCAGATCACCACATACACCCTTCAATGATCCCGGTGAGAGAGCGTCTTCGAAAAGGGAAAAAGAAAAGGAAAGGAAAGGAAAAAGAAAAGAAAAAGTCGGCGGCTCGGATGGCCAACGTCGATGTCGCAGGGAATCGCTATGTGCAAGCGCACACGGAAACCGTCTCCACGTCTCCATGCTCCTGGGCTCGCTGTCGCTCTTCGACAGATCGTTTCAGGACCTGATGAAGTCATGATCCGGCTTGACTTCAGACAGGGATGGCCACGTATCCGGAATATACATACTCGCGTTCTTTCCGAACGTCCTCGAACCAGCTCTGTTGGTGCCACGCAGCCCCCCCAGGTTTAAATCAAGAAATGCACTGATTCTAAACCAACGCTGCTCTCCTCTGCCCTCGCGAATGCGAGCAACAAGCTTCCTGCTCTTTCCCTCGTAGCATCACTGGGCCTTGGGGATGTCAAAGCCACGTAATCCCATGACGTTATGCAGAGTAGGACACGTTGAGATAGTGCTCCTCGGCAATTTACGTGTAGCCGTTCTGGAGATTGCCGACAAGAGATACTCGCTGGATCGAGCATGCCTCGAAGGGCATTCCCCGCCTCGACAAACCAGAGCGCGTCATATTCCAACAGGATGGACCCGTGGATGAAAAGGACAAGTGTCGATGGTTTGGTATAGCAAGCTGCGGTACATAACGTCGTATTATAAGATCTATACATAACAAGACGTGCAGCCATACATACTTCCAAGGGAGATGTCAAGAATTATTTGCAGCCTTCCCGCCAGAGCGGGCACTACCACCGACACGGCGCTTGCCTCCTCTCGCTGCACGCCTGGCATTCTTTTGCTTGGCTCTACACGCCTCGCAGAACCACGAGCCTTCG
>JBBPJU010001182.1:0-13480 GCA_038088875.1 Austroboletus festivus
TGGCATACTCCGATCAAACCCACATTGATCCCCTTTGCGCTAGCCGCCCTTTGCTCTATAATTCCGTCATCCCTTCCTCGTTTCCCATCAATATGAACATTTATCTTTCTTCCATTTCAGACATTTATATCATAGACATGCTCCCGATCTTGGAACGTCGCAGACTCTATGCCCTCTTCCTCGACACCCCAACCACTCTCGAACACCTCCTCAATCATAATGATCTATGGTTCCCTTCCCCCCTCCTCACGACCATCTTCTCCTACCGAAGCCTCGCAGTACTCTGCAATGTGGCAGCCACATCACCCAACTTTCCCAACAACGCAACTAATGCCCTTGAAGAGTCTGTGGAACACATCCTGGACACCCTCCACCACCTTAACTTCGACCGAATCATCGGCTCCCTCCCAGCCGTCCCCCTCATTAACTTTGTCGAAAGGGTATTCCAGGACCAACCCCAAGTTATTAGACTCAGAGGATATCGCTCTGGAAGATATTATAGAAGTATCATCTGAGCTTGCGCTGGAAATTTCACTGATGCGATTATCGTGCCTAACTGGGTCCCCCCACTCCCATGCCATGGCCCTAGTGGAAGGAATCCTCATTCCCTCTCACCTTCTTCCAGAACATCTTCTGACGAGGAATGAACTGACCAACTCCCTCTCCCTACCAAACCTCCCCTTATTGACTGAATCGACGAACCCCCTCCCCCCACTAGATAGCTGGTACCTAGACAGCCTTATCCCACTATTCACTGCCGACTCTGCAAGGGAAACGATCACACCATCAAGGCTTGTCGATCCTACGTTTGCCCCCACTGTCACCTCACAGCTCCAGGACATGGTCCTCACTGATGCCCAGAACGCCCCAGATCTCCTGGGTCGGAGAATGAGGACGGATCTATGGCGTGAATCAGGGTTTCAGCCATACAAAGGAGGTAATGTTACAATCTGTGACAGGGATTATCTTGGCCATCGGAAGGACTGCCACTGTACCACTTGTTGGTTATGGATGGGGAATGGATACGACGTCAATGAACTAGACCCCCCACTGGAGGAAGAACCAGCCTGGCCCCCGGCTGATGAGTGGATGGAGTAGTGGGCTGAAAGTTTGATGATGGACCCCTTATTTTCCCCTTTGATACCCAAAAGCTGAGTTCTATTTTCCACCTTAGTATTGGGGACGATTTAGGTCGTTGATCTACTTCAGATCTTCCAATCAATGACCTTTCCATTTGATGTACCAATACTTCGGCTCTTCTCATGGAGGCCACATTGTCTTATCTCTCATCCAGTATGTCAGGCATCACCTACTCTTTTTCATTTACCTTCACATCGGACTACCTCATTCCTTGCCTCATGTGAGGTGCAGCATTTGTGGATCTCGATTTGCAGTGCCTCTTTCCGTCCACATATAGGATCTATACCTTAGGAGATCACTATAAATACGGTAGCCGTCTGTACTTGTAACTTCAGCTAGATCTACGCAATCACTAGTGTGGTGTCTAGTTTCCTCAGTGTGAAAGAGTCACTGCAGTGATTCCCAAGGATTTCTATTAGTCTTCGCACTACTATTGAGTGTGCACTGCGATAAAGGATCAGACTAGGTGTCACACTAGTCCAGCATAACAAGATCTGGGTGCCAGAGTCTACTAGGGCAGAGGTGGCGACGACTTTGATCATGTCTGAGATGAGAAGGAGGTGGATAGGAATCCTCATAGCTTTAATACTTGTACATGGTCCAGATGAAGGAGGTATGTGCGTAGCTTTTATCCTCCTGTCTAAAAATCCATCACCACTTTTCCTACAACTTGTTCTTCCACTCCTTCTACCTCAGATTCGACGACTTTGATATCCTTGGGTGGTACTGCAGGAGGTTTCTTTTTGAATTTGACCCTATAGTTCTTGGTCATATGTCCTTTCTGGTGACATTTGAAGCATCGTCCTTCCTTTCTACATCTTTCTCATTCTTCATCAGTAAGTTTCTTCAGCAGGGTGATGACATCAATGTCCATGGCATTTGGGTCCTTGGTGGTTTAAGGGGTAAAGGTTGGGGTAAAGGTAGTGTTACCTTTCCTATGTCTGGAGGTGATTTCAAGAGCTCTTTCTTTGACAGTGGCAAAGTGGGTGGTTTTGGTGTACCAACTGTTGATGGTTGTTGGCACAGTTTCCATAGTGTGGACTCGTTGCATTAGGGAGACAGGGATTTCTGAAGTGAAATAGTTTATCAGGACGTCATCATTACTTACTCCTGCAATGGCAACTTTATTCTTAAAATTGGCAATATAATTCTGAAGAGTTGGGTTATACCCTCCAGAGCAGTTTTCATAGATTCTAGTTTTGGCCAGCCAGGCCAGTGCTTCTCCTTTCATGTCTTTGTTGTCAAAGGTGTCTTTGAAGGAGGTTTCGAAGTCTGTCCAAGATTCTAGAGTGAAGTTCCCTCTGGTTAACTTGGTTTCCCTGAATGTAGCATCCCATGTCAGAGCTGTTCCTTTCTTCATATACGACAAGGCATAGGTAATTTTTTTGGTATCTGTATTATAGAGGTCGATGTTTATGGCATAATAGAGTTGAACTGTCCTTAGCCATGGTAAGGCTTTGGTTGGGGTGCCATCAAAGTCTTCTGGAGTACCAAGGTGTAGTTTAGTAGGTTTCTGGAAGGACATGGTGTTTGGTGCAGAAGGAATAGAATATACTAGAGGGGGAAAGAAGACTCGACCTGTCTGGGGTTGAGGGGTAGGACTTGGAGGTGTAGGGGCTCTGGGGATGACAAGGGTTGATGATAGTTGTCCGGCAAGGTCTGAAAGGTCTGCTGATTCATCGGAGATAGGAACATCTAGATCAGAGGATTCCCCTTCAGAAGATTCGGAGGGTTCTGAGGTTTCAGGTTCAGGTTAGGGATTTTCAGGGTCTTGGCGAAGACACCAGCTGAGATGTCTGGGGAGTGAAATGATGGGCGATCTAGAGCAAAGCTAGTCACAATATGAGAGTCTAGTTCTTTTGTTACGCTTGAACCGGGTAGGTCCAAGTGTAGCCCTTAAGGTCAAGAGTTTGATATAGAGTATTGTTTAGTGAATACTCAAAGGATTCAAGATGAGAAGCGTCCACTCTGAGTAGGACGAAGACTAGGGTCAGGGAGACTGAGTGGAAGAGAACACTCAGGAGTCTGACAAGGGGACAAACACAAGAGATGTGATTATAAGGGAGAACTAGACTAAGATACATGGCAGCAAACAGACAAGTTTATATAGTGAAGGAGAATAAGAGGCAGTGTGGGGATACTGCCTTGAATGGAAACAAGGCTGTCCATAAATGAGTTATATAGAATGCGATGGAATATCAAAGAATGATCAATGAGTCAGAAGATAAGGAAATGACTCATGATGACAGATAACTACTGAGTAATCAGGCCGATTACTAGATATAAAAATGAATAAGCATGAATAAGAAAATATGACTCAGCCTGAAAGCAAATTGGATTTATCTTTATAGGATTATCCAAGAGGAAATGAAAGGCTAGAGTCAGTACAACGATGATACATAAAGAAGAAGGAAAAGAGGAAATAAATCGTAACACCTTCTAAATAATATCTCCACATTTCCAGAGCGTGGATTACTGAAAGCATTTTTTTATTGGCGATCAGGTAGTTTCTCTCTGTATCGGACATTGAGTGAGAGTAGAAGGCTACTGGATGCCATTTTTCTTCTTTATTAATAGATAGCACTGCTTCTGTTGCATAATCAGATGTGTCACATTCCAAATGGAATTGGCAATCGTTATCTGGGAATGCCAATATTGGAGCTGTGGTGAACTTCTTTTTTAGTGTGTCAAAGGCTTCTTGACATTTTTCACTTCAAATAAAAGGAGTATCTTTCTTTATGAGATCCGTCAAGGGTCTTGCAATAGCAGAATAATCCGAAATGAACCTGCAGTAGAAGTTTGCTAATCCAAGAAAACTTCTTACTCCTTTGAGATTCTTTGGTACAGGCCAATCCAGAATGGCTTTTACTTTGGAATCATCCATGTGAATTCCGTCTTTTCCTACCATCATGCCTAGAAACTCAACCTCTGTGGCATGGAAGGTATACTTTTCTGGCTTTATAAATTGGTCATTTTCTTCCAATCTCTGAAGAACTTCTTTGACAATTTCTTCATATTTCTTCAGGTTGTCTGTTTTGGTAAATATCATAAGGTCATCGATATAGACTGTACAGACATCTTCCATGTCTGCGAAGATCTTGTTCATTATGGCTTGGAACATAGCTGGGAAATTGCATAACCCAAAGTATATGACTAAGGGTTTGAAAGATCCTCAGAAGCAGACAAAGGCAGCTTTCCATTTGTCACCTTCTTTGATCTGTATATTATTATATCCCCATCTTAGATCCATTTTTGAAAATAGTTTGGCTCCCTTGAGTTTATCAACTAGTTGCGAAATAAGGGGGAGAGGATAATTATTTTTGACAGTGTGTTCATTTAGATAATGGTAGTCTTGTATCATCCTTTTCTTTCCATCTTTCTTTGGTACAAAGAAGACCTAAGAAGTCTGAGGGGACTTCAAGAGTCTAATATATCTTTTTCAGAGTTGCTCATCTATGAATGCTGAGACTTCTTCTTGTTTCTGGACTGAAAGGGGAATAAGTCTTCCTTTCTTTGGTTTGAATGACTCTTTTAGATCAATTCCATGGTCCCAATGTTTTCTTACTAGCATTCTTTCTGATTCTCCTTTGAAAAATACTTTTAAGTAATCATGATAACATTTTGAAACTAACTCTTCTAGAGTTCATTCATCTTTCTTTGGTTCTGGTTCTATAGCTGCTCTTATAGCTGCAGCTTCCCAAGCTTCTTCAGAGGATTTTTCATCTAGATCTGCATTCTGGCAGATTTTAATATTTTTTTCTTGCAGAAACAAACAGCTTCTTGAACAACAGGTCATTGAGACCTTGCCTGTCTTCCAATCAATATTGGGGTTGTGCTTGGCAAGCCAAGTATACCCTAACATGAGGGGAGATCCCACTAAGTTTGTTACTTTGATGGTGATTCTTTCCCTGTGTCCCTGGTATTCCATAATTGTTTCCGTGGTGTGAGTGATATTTCTAGTGGAATTCTTTGTTCTGTTGACATTAAATACCAGAATAGGGTGTAAGAGCTTCTTTAAAAGGATTCCTTGTTTCTCAGCCCATGTTTTGTTCATGAATATATAATTTGTGCCACTGTCTAGCAGGGCTTCGATCTCTGATAAGGAATTCTTTTCAGTCTCTATCTTGATTTTAAGTTTAATTTCATCTTTTATATGCATAGCACATGTGAAGAAGACTGAAGGTTCTATTTCCACGTTTTTGTTTTCTTTCTTTCTAATGGCCACTAGGACCCTCATATCTATATGATGGATGATTTTGGGTTCTGGGTTTTCCCATAAACCTATAGATAGTGGTTCCAGAAGGTCTAATCTATCTGGTTCCATGCTTCTTTCTTCTGGATCTAGGGTTTCATACCCTTCTGATCATAGTGAGTTAATACTGTTACCATTCGTCCCTGGGGCACAGCTGAGTAGCATCTGGACTACTCTTTTCCTTGATATCTTTTACCTAGACTTACTTGTCTTATTTCCTAGATGAATCTCTTTACATTCTATGCAGATATGCTCCATTGCTCAGACTCATCTATTCCTTTGATGCTTACCCAACCCCACTTTGTCATAGACTTCCCTTTGATCCGATTACTCACTGTATATCTGTCATGGATGAGTCATTCCTTATCTCTTATCTTGGTTCAACCCTCAACCCTTCTGACTCATCCATTCCATTGTTATCTTGGCTTATCTGTTCTTCCTACTTATCAGTAACTCAGCCCTTGATCTCAGATCACCTTCCATTCTTCTGGCTGAGTCAATTCTTCTTTGATGTTCTACCACCTTCTTAGATATTCTGATGACTCATCACCCTGACTCATCATCAGTACCCTTCACCCTGCTTCCCTTTTTGTATTACACAGCCGCTTCCCCTGATCACTACTTTCCTTGTACAATAGTTCTCCATCTTAGACCTCCCTTCATAATTCCCTATTGCTTCCTGTCCATGATCCCTTAACACTCCTGTACTCCCCTACTTCTGCAAATCTATCATATACCCTATATCCTTGTCATCTGCCTGTCTCAGACATCTGTCTGTCATTTCACCAAGAACTGTCGCCCCTCAGTAATGCTCTCTGACTGTCACCTCCCTCCATTGCCTTGCTGAGATCCCCTTACCTCGATCATCAGTGATGTTCCTTAGTCTTATTGCTCCTCATCACATCACTGATCCTCTGCTCACTGATGGCTCCCTTCTATACTGATCTCTCACTGTTGGGCGATCCCTTCATCAGTCCTCTAGTAGCAGTCCTCACTGAGCCAGTCCTATAGTGATATCTATTGCTCTCTCCTAGTTCCCTGGGATATAAGGGCTACACTTGGACCTATCCGGTACAAGCGTAACAAATATGGCTTTTGGCTAGCCACTTCCCTTTCACTTCTTCTGATTTCTCATCAGAAGCTGCCTCGGATGGGACTACTTCATCCTCTTTAAGAATTTCAAACTTATTAATACTAGTGAACTTAGGACCCAGATTCCTTAGTTCACTCTTCCTTTTCCCTTTTTGAGCTTGGTGAAGTGTGCCTTCATTTGGTCATATGTCATTTCTCTTATCTCTCAGAATGGATCCAAGGAATTAGAGGATTCTTCCCTTTTATCTTCTTCCCATGAGGTGGTACTTTCTTCTTTTATATTAGTGGATCGAATCTGCTAACTCTCCTTCTTGGAGCATTTATTCTTATGGCCCCCTTGCCATTTGTATTCTGGACACTGATGTTTATACCCTTGTGCCAGAGTGGTATATTTGGAGGAAATGTGACCCCTATAGCCACATTTGTAGCAGAGTGTCTTCTCCTTTGGTTCATTGGAGGTGGCTCTCACTTCTCTTCTTTCTTTCTTTTCTCTTTTATTAAAAAAGGACTTCTTTGGGCCTTCTTTCGACATTCTGTATGCTTCTTGGTTGACTCCAATGGTTTGGATGTTGACAATTGTCTTGTCAACTCCCTTTCCTTGGAGTCCTTGTCGGAACATTTCTTTTTTGATTGATTCTTCTACGTTGGTCTCTAGGAGATATACTGTGTGGTCAGGGGTGCTTTGTGCCTGCTAGGCAAGGGTTCTGAACTTAGATAACCATATAAAGATGTCTGTGGTTCCTTGTTTCATAGAAGAGATTTCTCTCATGGCCCAATCCTTTTATAGAAGGGATCAGAAGAGAGTCTTGATTTGTTGGACTAAATGGTCCCAATTAATTAATAGGATCTCTCTGTTGCTGAGCTTATTAAGCTTCATTTCTGCATAGTAACTTCCTTTAGTTCCCTTCAATCTAGAGAGAATGGCATATGCCCTATTTGGGCCATTGGGTATTACCATTCCATTTTGCTTTATGGCAAAGTGTTTAGGATTGGCATTCATCCATGCCTTCATCTTTGTCCACCATTCTTCAAATTTATGCTTCTCACTGGTGTAGTTGCCAGGGTCTGCAAAGACTTCTACTTTTGAACTACCAGGCATACCCCCAGCTTCTTCTTGTTGAGCCCAATTCCTTAGACCCATATACTTGTGGACTCACTGATCCACTTCTCCTGCTTGTTCTACAGCATAGGCTGTTTGCCTCATTAAGTCATTGGCCAGAAGTTCAGCCTTTTCTTTGGCTTTCATAAGCTCTTCTATTCTTTCAGCATCAAGCTGAGTTCATTGTTCTAGCGCAGCTAGAACTTCACATGTCTTTTGGAAATCAAAATTTCTGTCCTCATTGAATAGATGACCAATTCTGCCGGCCATTGTATTTAAGTCTTAGATGAGGGGGTGTCTTTCTTGTAGTAAAAGGCTTAGGTTTATCAAAAAGAGCTTGAAGCTTGTTTATTCTTCTTTTGTAATGAAAGGCCTCTTCTTCTAAGCGAAGTCTGTCAAGAATGTATAGATGGTGTAAATTAGAAAAGGAAGCTGAGCAGTAAAGAGAAGGAATATTGGGCAACTCCTAGTATGGTTAGTATCTAGGGTTCTTTCTCAACTTTGACTTAGGATGTAGATAAGATCTAATGTAGAGAGGACCTCATTGTAAGAGCAGTCATTCTAGTCTTTCTTTTGCAGGGTTTGCCTCATACACCTTTCTTCTCCGGATAGGCTATACTACCTTAGATTCGTCTATAAGTACAATGCACTCTCTCCCAAGTACTTCTTCAAGAAATAGGCCGTTGCCTATAGGATAAGAGGGCGGTGGTGAAGGGGTATGACCATTTGGCCACAGGTCATTTAGATCAACTTCTTCTTCTTCATCATTGGGGTATCTAAGTTCTCTGTACAGGTCATTATAGATCAAATCTAACAACTCTTATGCTTCCTCACTTCTAGTATGCCCAATGGTGGGGCCATACAAAGGCTCTGCAACATGGATTGTGGACACTATTCTTATCAGTGACTGTCCCTAGCAACAAAAGCTGAATTCTTATTGGAGCTTACTGTTGGGCTTTGTCAGTAGCATGGTTCTCTTTGAATGGTAGGGAAGAATATCTTCTTGCTTTAGTCCCAGAGTCTCTTTGATGGTGGTAGACAGTTTAGTGGTAATGAAACACCTCAAGATCCTAATGCCTCGAGCACTAGTAATCCCAGATGATAGTCTGTACTACAATGACTTGGCAGTACTCTTCTTTAGCTTTAGAGTGGAAGGTCTTATGAGAGGGAAATCTCCAAGACTACTAAACTGAGGATCCAGTCTAGTGCTCCTGGGCCTTTATATACTACTCTACTGTATGTACATGTTTGGTCCCTACCCATATGTGGAACCAATAGGATAAGGTCCTAAATTACATATAGCAGGCAATGCACACAGCCAAGTGTGGCAGCCAAAAGAATAAAAGAGAAATGGAATTGTACCATAAAGGCTGTGCGATAAGAGTCAGCCTCAGTCATAGGAAGCATGGCCCTGCCATGAAATGGAAGAGAAGCATGCAGGAATTAAATAGGTATGTTTCTAAAATATAGAAGAAACAGAGATTAAAGAAATGAGGAAAACATGTGTTCCTATCCCCTTATAGATAAGAAGTCTGAAAGAGAAGAGGGGAAGGCATATGCATGGTCAGGTTTACCCAAATAATATAAAGGGAAACTAGTTCCCATGGATGCGAAAAAGTTCTAAGTTCAAAAGATAAAATAAGATTAATATAAAAATGATCAGAAAAATAGTGGGAAAAATGAGGATCATAACACATATAACCATATATACTTACATGTGAACTCTCTCATGACTGAGAGAGAGTTCTCATGCTCTCTCCCTTCTACCTTTATTCAGGGGAGAGCATGTAGCCTTATTGAGACACTATTTCCACCTTGACCACTCTTTTAGTCAAGTAGTATTTCCAATTCCAGAGATAGGAATATTTTCCCATCTCTTCCATAAATAGTATATAAGTGCCCTGTATTATTACCTTATACCTTAACTAAATTTTATATGTATTACAATCACACTTTTCTAAGCCTTCTCTTCACATATTTATCAAGACATTCTCACAGTCATGTGCTAGTCACATGCTTATGACCAGTCACATGCATGGTCATGTGATCATTACAACTATTTAACCTCAAGTCTTACTCTAAGCACTATGAATTGCTAGTCAATTTTTAATGCTAAAGACTTAGTATTTTTCCGCTATTGTGGGAAATACTTACCATATTTATCCTTAGAAGGGAGATCCCTCTAACAATCCCAATTATGCAAAATCACAACATGTGTTGACCACATGTTCACCTCACCTATGCCTCATGTGTGCAGCATACTGCCATATCCATTTCAGAGAAGCATTGATTGCTTCTCACCTCATTGAAGATGCATGTTGAAGATGCATGAACCTCAAGTATTTAATTACCACAGGCTTCTACTTCTGAAGTTCTTATCTATACCTGCTGGTAAACATATTCTTTTAATTTCCTTTTATATTCCATATTCAGGATCTAACTCTATTGATGGATATGATCCATCTTATCTATGACTTACCTTGACTCTAGATGGGTACAGGGTATATGCATTGCCATGCACTGGTGTGCACTGGTTCCATTTCATATTTATTATCAAGCACTTATGATTGACTGCCACAAGTGGCACCACTTTTATTTCCTTTTATTATATTAATATATCTTAAGATTCACAGAAATATATGAATACCTTAATACTTTTATTGGATGTTCCTGTTATGGTAGAACCAAACATGTACATACAGTAGAATAGTATATAAAGGCCAGGAAGCAGCACTGGTAACCTCAGTTCTATTCTCTTGGAGATTTCATTCTCTGAAATATCTAGCAAAGGCTAGCTGGTTAAAGAACTCCCTGGCAAAGGCCTTGTATAAGAAGAAAGCAAACTCCTACTAAGCACTAAGGCTCCTAGGTACCAAACATCTCAGGATTGTGTCTGGTCTTCAGCCATCTGGGTTGGTTGTTTAAATGCCACAACTCCTTTGAGTTGTTTTAATGTGAATCTGTTATGGAACGATGGAGGCGCTCCCCCACTCCATACCCAGAGGTGTTGGACGCGCCGTCTTTTTCTTTTTCTTCAGGTCATTTCGCCGGAATGGAGGACGACTTCTCAAGCTCCTTAGCTTGGGGAGATTCGATAGAGGTCTAGTCAGCATCGCCCCCGCTGCCGGACAACCAGGAGAACATTCCCCCAGGGGACGAGGAATGGTTTACCTGGGACACCCAGGAGTTGTACGATTACGTGAGGAGGCGTGAGAATATGTTCCCCTTTAATTCCGAATGAGTCCCTTTTCTTTATTTATTTTTGCTGATCCTTTTAGGATATATTCGATCTATTCTACAGTTACCGTTAGTTACCTATCCACCCTTCCTGCTCCACACAGCATCTGCCGGATTAGGTATTACCTCCCTTTTACCCAATAGATCTCATATATCCCTTTTCGATCCATTAGGTACTTCTCTCATGACTATGAGAAAGTTCCCATGCACTGCCCTTCCCCTTTATCCATAGGCAGTGCATGCCGTCAATTACGGTATTTGCAGTTCCATTTTCCCTTTCCATTTAAGGACGCTCTTCCATTCCCTGCTTCTATTATAGCAGGTAGTATTCCGAAACCCCTGCGGGGAATAAGTTCCCATCTTATTCCCTTTTACGTATAAATAGCGCCCATGTAACTTTAGAGTTTCTTTAGTTAGATTCTACACAATCAAACATGGAGTCGGCTGCACCTTTGAGCAAGGAGGGTTCTTCGTTCATCGAGAGAGTTCTACTGAGGCATTGCCTCAATCACCGCTACATCGTTTACACGCTAGGCACCCACGCCAGAGCCAACATCCTTACCAGATTCATCCGTCACTGCCCTCGCCTCGGCTATGTCGACCATCTCGTGGCCAAGAGACTCGGGCTTCACGTACTGCATTCCATATCAAAAGAATCTAACTCTGAAAGCACTCCCCTCGTTTCTACGAGTCGGGAAGTACTACCGCCAAGATTGCGCACCCTGGATCAGATGATGAGCTCTGTCCCCCCTCACCCACTGCTGAGTCTATACGAAGGGCCCCTATCCCAGAAACACTTTGAGTCCCCCAGAGCAGACACTCTGCTAGAACTCCTTCTCTCACCCACCCCGGTCCCTCACCAAGTCTTGCTGAAGTTACTCGAGGAACACCCCCATCTTCACTTTCTCCTCTCCCACCTCGGATCAGTCACAGCCCGACCCCTCATCAAGAAGTGGACTATCGCTTACTCACTTCGGAACAACCTTCTATCTCTGCACCCATCCCGACCCCAGCCCCTGAAGGTTATGTCAGCCCCGACTACTTCACTGCAAGATCCTGCCGGGAAGTAGCTAGGACAGTTGACCCCTGGTCACCGGAAAACCAAAGAAGGATAGCATCAAACGTACACCGAGAACTAGCCAAAGAAAGGATCCGAGAAGAACAAGAAGAGATGGCACCCACAGAACTGAAAGCAGCCCTTCCGGCTGACTTTTCCGAAAATAGTGAAGACGCCATTTGGTGGATAGCAGCCATGGAAAATTACTTTGCGATAAACAGGGACTTGTATACAACAGACTTAGCGAAAGTGGTAACCGCACTAAACAAGATGCCGAAAGGGAGGGGGAGAGTATTTGCGGAAGGACATTTCGCCCTGGACAAAAACATTGATGAAAAAGAGAAAACGTGGGCGAAATTTGTAGAGAAGTTCAGCAACTCTTTCGTGTCGAAGGAAGAGTGTGCCGATGCCCACAGGAGAATAGGAAATATACGCCAAGACAAAGGGCTGTCTACCATGAAGAGCGCCCAGAAATATATTCAAGATTTCCAACTCCTTGCCGCCAAAGCCGGTGTAACCGATGAGGGAGCACTTTGCGAATGGTTCATCAAGGGACTGAACCAGGATATTGCTAGGAATATCATCCTACTAAAGGAGCCGACCACTATCAAGGAGTGGGTCAAGAGCACACAGAAACAAGTTCAACAACTGGAATGGGTAAGAGACTTATCCGGAGGACGATTTATCCATCAAGGAGGAAATGGAGGAGGTAGATCATCAGGAAAGGATCCCAATGCAATGGACGTAGACGTGATCAGACTATCGCCTATGGAAAGAGCTCGCCGAATTAAGAACGGCCTTTGCTTCATATGCGGAAAGAAGGGATGTTCCACTCGAAACCACAAGAGACCTGGCTCCGCCCACGCAACGGAGAGAACCAGAGAGATCTCGGACGGGATAACAAAGGACCCGCCACCGCCCGATGAAACTGCAGAGTACATACAGAAGGTACTTGATGGCAAGAAGGGAACGAAGGATCAAATCCTCAAGGTCCTTCAACAGGTGTATGAAGATGATGTCTTCGTGGATGACGAAGACGATTCAGAGGAGGAACGAGTAGCGGTGCTTTCCACTTCAATGAAAGAAAAGATAGCTAAAGTAAAGGGTTTTTAAGGAGAGAAGTGAAGACGATGTTTCCCTCTTCTAGAGTACCGGAACAGGTTGTACAATCTAAAGAACGATGAACAATGACCATCCCCGTAACCGTTCGTACACCTGCCGGAATCATCGAAACTCAAGCCCTGATCGACAGCGGAGCAACTGGGAATTTCCTAAACGCCAAGTATGCCCGGTTGTGGAAAATACCCCTAATCCCACTACACCAACCCCGATACACCATCAATGCAGATGGATCCCATAATGCTGGAGGAACAATCTCCCAGTGCGGATTCTTGACCATGACCATAGGAGGAAAGACCCGAAGAAGGAGCCTGATGGTGCTTGGTTGCGGCAAAACCCCCATCATTTTAGGGATGGCCTGGTTAGCCAAGGAAAACCCCATAATTGACTGGGAGAAGCAGGAGCTTCACCTAGTAGACGACCTTGAAGACGTCTTGGAAAGACCACTGCAAGTGGCACAGCGGTACCTAGCAAGATATATCGC
>JBBPJU010001183.1:0-13469 GCA_038088875.1 Austroboletus festivus
TAACTTTGGTAGGCTTCGATGAGTAGGACGATGGAGGACAGTTTCCAGAGCTCTAGATTTGCCTCTAATAATGCCAGGCCTTGGGGATCTTCTAGAATGGTAGCGTATGCAATCCTTCTATAGGATGGAGGAAGGATCTGAAGATCGAATATGTCCTTGACCAGGGTGAGAATGAGGGACATATATAGAGATGAAAATGGCAGCATGAGAGGAGAGATTGATATTGTCTGTGTAGAGATCAAAACTGATTTGGATAGAGAAAAAGAGAGTGACTAGAATAGGAAGGGAGGGACTTCCTGACGGTAAGAAGAAGGGGAGAGAATGATTTATGATAAGGAATGGAATGGTGACTAGTAGTGATAGGGGCAGTAATTAATTTTGCAGTAGTATCAATGGGTCTCGATGTGTTGTTGTTCGTAGTGTCTTTTTCTTCCAGGGATGAAGACAGAGATATGAGAAAACTTGCATGTGTATTTTGTGGGTTTATTGGTTTTGAGAGAGAATAGGTAGAAGTCGCAGTGGGAAGTGGGTTGTTTGTCATTGATCATAATTTGTGTTTTCTTTTATATTCGTTCAATATCTCGTCGGCATGGGTGAAGTTGTTTTCAGGTTCCCAGGTGTTTTCTGCAGTAGAGTATCCCTTCCATTGTACTAAATATGACCTGCGTCCAGGGTACCCTCTGTGGTTGATGATCTTATCGATTTTGTATTCTTCCTCGTCACCTATGATCTCTCCAGGGGGTGGCATAGTGGCGATTCCATATTTGTTATTTTGTATGAATGGGGAAAGTAGTGAGGCATGGAATACGTTATGGATTTTCCAAGTTGGGGGTAATTCCAATTGGTACGTCATGGGTGAGAGGACTTTGGTGATAAGGAAGGGTCCTTCCTGCTTCGGGCCGAGTTTCTTTGATGGATAGGGGGTTTTAAGGTTTTTGTTGGATAGCCAGACTCTGTCTCCTTTCTTCCAAGGTTTGAACTTAGGATGTGCGAGAGAGAAGTTTTGAGTGTTGGTGATGGCTGCTAAGGCTTCATCTCTTGCATCATCTATGAGTTTTAGTCATTTCTCCAAGGCAGGATTTTGTGTTTTTCCGATTGGTGGATAAGCTCTGGGTTCGTATCCCATCATCAGGTGGAACGGGTCTGTTTGGTGGCTGAGTGGACCGAAGAGTTGTGATTGAATTCTGCCATGGGGAGGAGTTGTTTCCATTGACTTTGTTGCCCATTACAGAAGATCCTTAGATAGGTTTCCAGCTCTTGGTTCACTCTTTCAGTTTCTCCATTGGTCTGTGGATGATATGCCATGGAAAGGGCGACATCGTACTCGAGGAGTCTGGCTAGTTCTTTTGCAAATGCAGAAGCAAATTGCGGTCCCCTGTTGGATATGACTTTGGAATGTAGTCCAAAACAGGGGAATACGTATTTGAAAAAGAGACTGGCTACTCCAGCTGCATCGACGGTTTTGGTAGTTGGGATGAAAATTGCCCTCCGAGTAAGGCCGTGGTCCACCACGACCAAGATAGAGTCCGCCCCATCAGAAAGGGGTAGATCGGTGATCATGTCCATGGAAATCGTGTGAAACGGATGTGGGCTGGATGCCGGGATAGGCATCAATGGGGGGTGAGATGGGTTATTGATGTTTTTGTTTTGTTGACATATGGGGCACCCAGCGATGTATTTCCGGACAAAGGTGGAGAGTCCTGGCCACCAATAGTCTCGTGACAGGAGTTGGATGGTTCTGTGTTGTCTCCCGTGTCCCCCCGCAGCCGATGAGTGGATTGAGTGGATGAGGTCTTTTCTTGCTTCCGGTGGGATGTAGAGTCAGTGGTGGAAATAAAGTTGTCCTTCTTCGTAACTCCAGTCGGAGGGATGGGAGTTGTCAGGGATGTAGTTTTCCTGGGTCATGCATTGGAGGGCATCCAGTACCAGCGGATCTTTTTCTGATGATTTCGTGATTTTTTCTTTTAGGGCCAGGTCAATTTGTTTAGTGAATAGCTCCTCGGGGAGGAGTTGGAGTTCCGTGTTGTCTTCCGTGATGTTCAGGTTGGGGAGTCCGGATAGAGCATCGGCCAGTCCCATTTGTGTTCCTGGCAGATGATGGAATAACAGGTCGTACTCCTGTAGGAACAGTTGCCATCGCGCGTGTCTCCGGGATAGCTTTCTGGCTTCCTTGATGTATAGGAGGTTCTTGTGATTGGTAAATAGGATTACAGGATGATTGGTTCCTGTTAGGTAATGGTGCCAATCATCTAGGGCATGGATCGCTCCTAGTAATTCTTTATCATATATGTCATAATTTCATTCTGCCGGGGATAAGGTACTGGATCGGTATGTGCATGGGTGTAGGTCGCCATTGGCGTCTTTTTGCATCAGAACTCCCCCTGTTTCCACCAGGGACGCATCGGTCATTACAAAGAAAGGTTTAGATGGATCTGGTATGGACAAAATTGGTTCGCGGAGGAATTGATTCTGCAGTTCTCGGAAGGCTTTTTCCTGGGGGGGTCTCCATGACCACTTCATCTCCTTTTTGGTTAGCTCGATAAGGGGTCGAGCTTTAGTGGAGAAGCCTTCTATGAACTTGCGATAGAAGTTGCAGAACCCCAGGAAGGATCTTACTCCTTTTACGGATGTTGGGGGTTCCCATTCGCGTATAGCTTTTAATTTGGTGGGGTCCATCCTTGTCTCTCCTTCCGAAATGATCATTCCGAGGTACTCCGTTGATGGTACATTGAAGGAACATTTTTCCAGTTTGAGGTATAGTTTGTGCTCCGACATCCTCTCTAGCACTTTTCTGGTTCTCTCATCGTGGGTTTTCTAATCCGGGGAATGGATAAGGAGATTATCCATGTAGATTATTAGCCATCCTTCTGCCAGATAGTCTGCAAATATATCATCCATAAGAGCTTGGAAGGTGGCGGGGAAATTGCATAGACCGAAGAACATTACTGTCAGTTCAAAGAGTCCCAATGGGGTAATGAAGGCTGCTTTCCATCTATCTTCGGGCACTATCCGTACGTTGTTATACCCCCAACGTATGTCCATCTTGGTGAAGATGGTAGATCCCCTTAATTTATTGATGAGATCTCCTATTAGGGGCAGGGGGTAGGTGTTTTTAACCGTGTGCTCGTTTAGATATTGGTAGTCTTGGCAGGGTCGGAGTTTTCCATCCTTTTTATCCACAAAAAAGAAGGGCGATGCTTGTGGAGATTGTGACGGTTGGATTTCCCTGCTCTTGAGGTGTTCCTGGATGAACTCTCGACATGCTTCGGTTTGTGCTGGGTTGAGGGGGTAATTCTTTGCTCGTCATGGGGTGAAGGACAGTAGAAGGTCTATATGGTGGTCGTAGGCCCTTTTTGGTGGTAGGGTGGTAGTTGCTTCTTCCGAGAATACTTGTTGATATTTTCGGAATTTGTCCAGGAGAGTTACCGGTTTCTTTTGTTCCCTTTTTGCGATGTCGGTGGAGATAGTAAGTTTGTTGATATTCTCCTGTTCTGTGCAACATCAGATCAATACCTCCTCGTTGGGTTCCTCGGCGAGGTTGGTGGTTAGGTACTTGATGAGGTACCGTTGTTCAATCGGATCTAGGCTTTTCTCTCCTCCTCGTAGTTCCCTTTTCACCCAGTCTATGAAGGGGTTGTGCTTTGTCAACCAGTTCATTCCTAGTATCATGTCCATCCTCCCACTTTTGATTACCAGATAGTCCCTGGTTTCCCTCCTTCCTCCTATCATGGTGGTGATTGTTGTTTTGTGAGTGATGTCCCCTCCTTTGTTGGTCGTGCCATCCACATTGATGGCAATCATTTTTATCTTTAGTGGTGTAAGGGGGAGGCGTAGTTTTCAGGCGATTACTTCATTGATGAAACAGCTGGTGGCTCCACTGTCGACTAGGGCTTTGATTTCAGTGGTTCCTGGAATTATTTGAACAGGGATTGTGATTGATTCTCATTTCATAGATTGTACATTCCAGGTCATAGGAGAGTTACACACTGTTTGAGCTTTCCTCATCAAAAACCCTTTGCCCTTTCCACCCGCGCCCTTAAGGTTTCCATGCTGATTTTTGCCACGGTTTCTTCTTCCCCTTGGTACACCGGTTCTTCATACACCTCTTTAAGGATCTTTATGATGTCTTCTTCTTTTACGTCCTGTTCCCCCAGGGTCTTTATGTAATCGGTTATTGCCGATGGAGGGGAGGTTGCGGAGATCTTCTTAGTTTGTGTCATGATTTGAGTGGCATTCACTACTCTTGGATGATTACCCCAAGTTCAGACCACTAGGCAGACGGACGCTGAGTGTGGTATCTCTATTCCTGATATCACTCTGGTTATGCTGCTTACTGCTATGCTTCACCTTGGACTATCCCCCTGAATTGGTCATTGGTCACCCTTGCACCAATGACACTATCTTTCCTCTGATGCCTGGACATGCCAGTATCTTCATTAGGTTTATCAAACCATATCTGTGATATCAAACCTTAACCTTTGATTGACAATATGTCCTCTTGTAGCAATACTGCTTCACATGTATTGCTCCACCCATTTATACCTTACCCATAGTACTTACATACTATACTGGTTAGGTAGTATTACCTTTGTAGGACTACCTAGGTAAACGTTTAATCTACGTGGTATTTGGTTCCACTGCTATCCCTAAGTGAGGGCCACAGCAAGACTTCTCATAAATCCCGGACTTCTATCAGTCTCCTGTCTACTGTTGAGTGACAGCTGAACATCAGGGATCGATTGTGTCTTAGATCTATACCCGTAGATCACGTCACAGTTTGTTCCTTCTTTTGGAACTTAGAGTTTGTGGTTCCTGAACGCAGATGGTTCTTTGTGGAGCACCCTACTTTATGGCATATGAAGCACCAATTTTCCTTAATATGTTTAGCGCGATTGAATGGCGATAGTTTGATGACATCGACGTCCATGGCATTTGGATCACGTGTGGGGACTTAAGCCTTGAATCTGTTCCCTTTCAAGTCTCTGACCCTTTCAATTTGCCTCATTTGCTTGTGACTAGATTCGATCCATTCTTTTAGGGTTTCCAGCTCCTTATTTCCTATTACTTTTTCCGCGATGAGGGGATTTAGTCCTCTGACAAACCACTCGGTGAGAGCTGTGTCGTCTGTGAGCTTCGCCTTTCCTGCGAAGAGTTGGAAGTCCTGCGTGTAGTCTTGCAACCCCTTAGTCATGAGGTAGGATTCTTTATCCTTCTGTTTGAGAGCAGCTAACTTCCGTTGCTGGTCCAGATGTGTTTCTTTGGATGAGAATGCTTCAAGGAATGCTTCCTTGAACGTTTTCCAACTTTGCGTGTCTGAGATGGTTCCGTCTTCCCGCTTGTTGTAGTATGCTTCAGAGAACATCTTTCCTCTCCCTTTGCTCATCTTGTTCAGGGCAGTATTGATCTTGTCCTGATCGTAGGTGTAGATATCTTCGTTCATGGAGAAGTAGTTGCTCATGGTCATGATCCACCATGTGGCATCTTCTCCTTCTCTGGAGAAGTCGGTCGGGAGTCCTGCCCTTTTCTCACTGGTACTTTTAGTCATTCTTGGTTCGATCCCCAGGCCAAAGTCGTCTTCTATTGGTTCCGTCGTAGCTGTATTAGGTGGGATAGGAGTTGGATTCCTGTTGGTTGTAGCAGTCTGAGTGCTAAGCTGTGGAGGTGCAGGTAGGCTCTGAGAAGGGCGACGATAGGTTCTGGTCGAATGTGGTCGGGGGTTGTGATGATGGCTAGGAGTAGTAGGGCTTCTTCTGATTCGAAGTCCTCCGGATGGAGTTGGGAGGTTTCTGTAGGATTGGTCGACGTTTTGGATTTCTTCTCCCTCTGATGGAGGGTCATTAGCGGAGTAAATGTTGGCGGATCTTCCCTAGTGGGGATTTTGGTCCACTAGACTCTTCTTGGTAGAACAAGGAGTAAACGAGGTTCAACTAGATCTTTTGTGACACGATCTACGGGTATAGATCTAAGACACAATTGATCCCTGATTGTTCAGCTATCACTCAACAGTAGACAGGAGACTGATAGAAGTCCAGGATGTATGAGAAGTCTTGCTGCGGCCCTCACTTAGGGATAGCAGTGAAACCAAATACCACATAGATTAAACGTAGATCTAGTTAAGGATTTGTACTATACAGGGCAGTCGTATTTATAGGGAAGAAGGGGGCACTGCCTGGGTCATAAGATGCGACCACAGGTGAAGGGGGGACTGTCCGTAGGGTAAAGGGTTACAGAGATAAGTGTAGGTGGAGGAAGGGTGAATCGCACCAGTGTAAGGGTATGATGAAACAGAAACTAGTCCAAAAGATAAGAGATAAACAGTGTACATACGACAGATGATATCATAGCATGGATGGATTACATCCATGCTGGATCTGTGGGCCACTCAGGCAGGGGTGTAGTCTCCTCCAGGAGAAGGTGGGGTATGGGTGCATCTGTCCATTCAGGGACCATGTGAATGGTCGGATCTGCTTCCCATGTCGCTCCTGCAGGTTCTCCTTCCCAGAACTGATGTCATCTGTCCTCAACTCCTCCGTATGCGATGGTAGCGATATTGGCGTTGAGCCATGGTCTATCCCCGTCACTAGAAAATGGGGTCGCCCTTCAAGGGTAGTCCACATGGTGCATGACAGAAAGTATGGATCACACCAGTATAAGGGTGTGAAGGAATAGAAACTAGTCCAAGAGATAAAGAGATAAGAGATAAGACTCATCTACATGTGATCATAACAATCAGACCATGGGTGTACTACATCCATGCAGGATTGGTGGGCCACTCAGGCGGGGGTGTGGTCTCTTCCAGAGGGATGTGGGGGATTGGTGCACCCACCCATCCAGAGACCAGGTTGATTGCTGGTTCTGCCTCCCAAGTAGCTCCTTCCAGTTCTCCTCCCCAGAACTGATGTTATCCATCCTCTGTCCCTCCATATGTGATTGTAGTGATGTTAGTGTTCAGCCAAGGCCTGTCTCCTTTTGAAGGAAAAGGAGTAGCCCTCCTTGGGTAGCCCATATGGTGCATAATAATATATGCAAAGGGAAAAGGGAAGAAGGCAGTGAAAGCAGCCATGCCATGGGAGGTTAACAAACTGACCAGGAAGAAATCAGCCACCTGCACTGCATTCTTACAACAGAATTGAGGTTTCTGGACCTCCTTCTACTATGCATCCACTATCAAGCATACTGACAATGAACTCAGTGATATCCATGATTAAGCACTATGCCTGTTGGCAACTGATCCTAACGACCTCATTACTAAGGCTGAAGCCACATCCAATCCTCATGTGATGGATTTTGATCCTGACATCCTCATGTATGAGCCCATTATTTATGATGGCATTTGTGGCATTCTGGATTTAGTGCTAATAACCTTATTTTACAGGATCTGATCTTTATCATATAACAGCTTAAGTCTGCTGTTGATCACTGCCATATATCCACCCATGATATCCATTGAGTAGCATCTGAGTCCTTCCATAGTCTTACAGCAGTCATCTGATGCACAACCATGTTATACTCACTTATATACCTGCTGATTCCAATTTTCACTAGTACTCCATCTTACTCTGTGTCACCTTTACTCCCTCATTTTACCATTTCCATACACTCATTTTACCTGCCATTCAAACCTCAGTTTTCCTCTCACTATAGTTACTCAAACAGACACTCTTTTTTATACCCTTTTTTTATACCTTTTTAGTAGCTTTTTGGTGTATTTTTGACCAGACTGGGTTGTAATTTGATCACTCCTTTTGTCTGACTTTTTTGAAAAGCCCACAAAAAGCTGTAAAAAGTGGGTGAAATGCAGAGGGGATCTGCTCTTAAAAGGTCAGTCGCACTTCTGTGGAAAGTAGCACAAAAGTAGCATAAAAGTACAAAAAAGTAAGGAAAAGTGCGAAAAGTAAACTAGGGAATTTTGTAATGCTGCTACACCCTCATACACCACAAACACGATCAGAAATAATGATCTAACATAGTGAGTACATATGTGCAAACAGATTGCACCTAGATTCTATCCTAAATCAGTGCAGTAAATTTGCCACATATTCCAAATTTGTAGCTGCATTTGATTACTAAACTTAGCCTTGTAAACAATTGCAGAACAATAAAAGTATATATAGGCAATCTATGTTGGCAAATTTGTCTGAGCAACAGATATCCAGTATATGTTAAAATGTGCAGGAATTTGTTTGCATCATGCAGGCAGCATATGTTATGACCCCAGAAACAGACCACTATTTACCAATGTAATACACTTTGCCACTGTCAATATGTATCAAAATGTTTAACTATAGTTGAAAGTCATCTAGTTTGATGAACAAGTTTTTGCAACACCACAACACATTAGTAGCTACTGAAAACTATGTCATTAGAGTTGTATGATGAATGTGCATCTAGTGGTATGAGCCAATTTTCCTGTAAACATTCTTTTTCTGGTTGGACCCCCAAAAATTTTGGCACAGCACAAAAAAAAATCCCTAAAATCTCTGAAAAATGCAGAATCGACTCCTTTTGTGGAGCTGATTTTGATTCCGATAAGAAACGGAGAGTCGGAGTTGTCAGAAATGGCATAAAAAAATGATTAGGCATGCACCACTGAATCACCAAACCTAGATCATGCCTGGTGGTCGTCTAAAGAAAAAGTTGAAGAATCTTGCAGAGCTTCGAAACCAACAGCCCAAACAACAAATGATGCCACATATAGCTGAGATTTTCAACTCAGAAGCCAGCACTGAGCCTTCTCTAGCACAGATCAATCAGGCTCATGCTTCAGACAAGGACAGTATCAAATCAGACTCAGACAAGGACTCACTGGCAGGCTCGGATGTTGATCATCTCATCTTGGAGTTTGATGGGCTGAAAATTAGCTATGAGAAAGAGTATGATGAAGAGGAGAACACAAGTGACTTCGAGCTGGATGTTGACAACACAACAAACTTGAAATTGGAGATGCTGAGTGAGGTTGAGTTTGGTTGGAAGCTTGCTGATATGGTTGACAAAGAGGATGGAAAAGACCCTGATTGGATCCCAAGAATGCTGTGGCCACTGGCCACCAGTGCTGGCACAGAACACAAATGTGAGTCATAAAAATGTTGATCGAATGTTATTTTACTTTATATCAGATGATTGCAGAGCAGCCAAGCACCTATGCAAAGGGGCCTGATGTCATGAGCAAATCCTTATGCACTCAGAAAAAATATCAGCGCACCTGGAAAAATCAGACATCTCTTGACCACTTTGGCTTTGAAATCAAACCAGCTCACACCACGACCAATCCAATCACAACTCTGGCTCCGGCTGTCATTGCTCCTGCAGTGGTTAACAAAGATTTGCCACTGATACCATCTGAATGGCAAGGAAGGACACGAAGTGCCTCAGTACTTTCAGATCCAAGCACTGATGGTGTCACACACCATGTGGACTATCCACAGTGGGCCACCCCTTTTCCCTCTGAAGGGGACAGACCCTGGCTAAATGCCAACATCACAACTATCGCTTATGGAGGTACTAAAGATGGACAACATCAGTTCTGGGAAGGTGAACCAGAAGAAGCCACTTGGGATGTGGAACTGGGACAGAACCTAGTCCCTGGATGGGCAGACATACCTATCCCCCATTTCCCCCTCAAGGAGACATCACCCCTGCCCGAGTGGCCCACTGATCCCACCTGGATGTGACACACCCATATCCCAATCCCTTCAATCATATGTAGAGATCTCCATTTCTTATCTTCTTATCGTTCAGACATATTTTCATTCCATCGCACCCTTACACTGGTGCGATCCATACTTCCCCCACCTATGCTTATCTCTATTACCCCTTTACCCTATGGACAGTCCCCCCTTCACCTGTGATTGCTTCTTATGATCCAGATAGCATTCCCCTTTTTTCTATAAATACAACTGCCTTGTACAGTAGCAATTCCTTAACTAGATCTACATTTAATCTATGTGGTATTTGGTTCTACAGTTGCCCCTTGAGTAAAGGTCACTGATTAGAAGACTTCTACTTTATCCTGGACTTCTATCAGTCTCCTGTCTACTATTGAGTGACAGCTGAACATCAGGGATCATTGTGTCTTAGATCTATACCTGTAGATCATGTCACAGATGGTAAGGTTGATACTCTGAATCATTAAGACATTATGATAATGTCCCAGGTATGTCAGATCTTGAAGATGGCTCTGAAGGCTCTGAGCCAGAGTTACTGGATGTGGAAAGCCAGATAAATATCTCAGATCCAAATACACAGAAAATGGAACTTGAAAACTGGGAGGATGAGCTTTATGATGCTGTTGCACCTGCAAAATCTGAAATTCATGACTGGGAATCTCTTTGAGCACAAATACAGCTTGATCTAAAAAAAAAGCATGGCAAGTTACCACTCTTACAAATCAACCAACTTATGGTCCTGTCAAACTTTGCAACACTTCGTCTCAAGGGATTTAATTGTATAGTGATATGGAACGCAAGACGTGAAGTCCGAGTCACTGAGCGATGATCCGATCTACTTCTCTGGGGAGTCGTGGGCCATATTGGACACAGATGGAAACGATGGCTTCTCGAGCAGTGGAGAATTCATGGATGATGATGAGGTACAGGGCTAGAACCTGTCACACGAGGACTCTCTCAAGAAACAGTAAACCATCCACCATTTCAAGGTACAGTCGACTCCACATAGGATTGCATAGAATCTAACTAAGGAACAAGTACGTATACAAAGGCACCTATTTATACCTAGTGGGGATAAGATGGGAAATCCTATCCTTTTGGGGAATGGAAAATGGAATCTGTCCGGAAATAGACAGGGAATGGAAGGTGTCCGTAAAAGGTTAGATAAATTATGGCATGCACAGCCTATGGATTGGAAATGAAGGGCTGTGTGTGGGATTCCTCCCACACTCATGAGAGAAGTCCTCCTTGTCCATAACGGGACAGTCAGATCTGATCAGAGATAAGGAAAGGTAATACCAAACTGGCGGATGCTATGTGAAGCGGGAATGGGTGGTTTGGTAACTAATGAAACCAAAGATAGTCAGATCTCACAGGGGTCTCGGAAACAGGAAGAAAACTAAAGAGGAAAGAAAGAAAGAAACCAAAAAGTGTTCTCTACTCCCCATTGAAGGGGAACATGTTCCTCCACTGTTCAGCAAACTCCTGCACCTCTAATTGGTCCCATGTGAACCATTCCTCATGCCCAGGAGGGACATTCTCCTGGTTGTCCAGCAGTGGAGGTGAGGCACTCCAAAGGTTGAGTGACTCTCCCCAAGTGATGGGACTTGTCAAGTCTTCATCAACTTCCATCACTGCATTGTCAGGAAAAAATGATAAGCTGGGCATGTCCAGCGGTTCTGGGTAAGGAGTGTGACTCCTTCTCCATCGTTCCGTAACACATAGCAGCAAGCATGGAGATTGCACAACAATGGCATCATGGCAGTGAAACAACCCAAAGGCATTGTGGCAGCTAACAACCAACCCAAATGGCTGTAGCCCAATCACAAGCTTGAGATGTTTGAGGTCTTCTTTATACAAGGCCCTTTGACCAGGGAGTTATAGTCCAGCTAGCCTTTGCTAGGAATCTCGAAGGGTAAAATCTTCAGAGAACCACTAAACTGGAGATTCAGTCTAGCACTCCTGAGTCTTTATATACTATCCTACTGTATATACATGTTTGGTCTAGCCTAAACAGGAACAACCAATAGGAATACTCTAAGTATTAAGGAATTCATATATTCCTATGAATCTTAAAATATATCAATATAATAAAAAGAAATGAAAGTGGCACCACTTGTGGCAGCCAATCATAAGTGTTTGATAATAAATAAATATCAAATGAAGCCAGTGAAAACCAGTGCATGGCAGTGCATATACCCTGTACCCATCTAGAGTTAAGGTGAGTCATAGATAAAAGGATCATATCCACCAATAGGGTTAGATCCTGAATATGAAATATAAAAGAAATTAAAAGCATATGTTTACCAGCAGGTATAGATAAGAATTTCAGAAGTAGAAGCCTGTGGTAATTAAATACTTGAGGTTTGTGCATGTTCAACATGCGTCTTCAATGAGACAAGAAGCAATCAATACTTCTGTGAAATAGATGTGGCAGCATGCTGCACACATGAGGCATAGGTGTGGTAAACATGTGGTCAACACATGTTATGACTTTTGCATAATTGGGATCAATAGAGGGATCCCCCTTCTAAGGATAAATATGGTAAGTATTTCCCATGATAGCAGAAAAATACTAAGTCTTGATTATTAAAGATTGACTAGCAATCCATAGTGCTTAAGATATGACTTGAAGTTAAATAGTCGTGAGAGGTTGTAAGGATCACATGATCATGCATGTGACTGATGTTGTAAGCTTCTTAAATAGGAAAGAAAGGAAAAGAGAAGGCTTGGAAAAGTGCCATCATAACAAGCAGTGGCAATGGAGCTTGATTTGCATGACATGTTTATGCACTTGCACAACATTATCAAATCTTTAAGCAATTGCCAATTGAAAAATGGGGAAATCATGGCAATTCAAAGGGGCAATCTATGCTTCATAATGAACAGGTTCAAAATCTTGCACACCAATGGTTGTCAAACTTGCCAAAGGATAAAGTGACACCATGTGCATTGCAAAAAGCTATCAACTTATCAATACTACCTGACCTCAGAATCAATCTTCCCAAACCAATCTGTGAGTGCACTGCTCGCCATTGGTTAATCAAGCTTGGCTGGAGGAAAACAACAATATGAAAAGGCATTTATATTGATGGACATGAATATGCTGATATGGTGAAATATCACCAGAAGATATTCCTGCCAGCAATGAAGGAATATGAGAGGCAAATGGTTTATTTTGATGGGCCTGACCTTATCTACATGGAGCCTGATCTTCAACCAGGCAAATCTCCCATTAAGGCATATTTTCATGATGAATGTGCTTTTCATGCAAATGATAATTCAAGTCATGCCTGGTCAGTAAACAGTTTCAGTCTTGAACAGTTAGTATAACATCTAACCTGGGTATAATACACAAATGTAGGCTGTGAGCAGGTGAACAACCATTGAGAAAAAAAGGGCATGGACAGTTGATTCATATCTCTGACTTTATCAACAATCAGAGTGGTCATCTCATAGCATATGGTGAAGATGGCAAGATCATAAAGGATGCTCGTCAAATCATTTATCCAGATGCCAATGGAGATGCATGGTGGAGCCATGAAAACTTGCTTAATCAGATAAAGAATGCAATTGCAATTCATAACCAGACTAGTCCTGGTTATTAGGCACTTTTTATTTTTGACAACTCCTCTGCCCATGCATCACTGCCTCCAGATGCCCTGAAAGCCTTTGATATGAACAAAGCAGGTGATGGCAAACAACAAAAGCAATGTGATACTATCATTCCAAATACAAATCCAGATAAAACCAAGCAGGGACTTCTTCAAAAAATATGCAATGCTGTAGGAGAACCAAAAGGGC
>JBBPJU010001184.1:0-12058 GCA_038088875.1 Austroboletus festivus
TATCAACTTCTCACTGGAACTGGGATATTCCTTACCTCTGTGACACCTGACAGTCTATATATCTAACGTGGGTCTCTCACATACATTATTTGCACAAATTTACGCTGGTTTATTAACAGGTGTGGAATGCGTTCGATACTTCTTTTGTCGCGGTCTTCCTGGTGTATGTTGGGTTTCGCGTTAAAGGGCTCATTTATGACGACGGTACATTTCACCATCTTTTACGAACTCGGCGACTAATTATTTTGGATAGGTGACGCTTCAAAACTAGCGTTTGATTTGCTAGCATGTGGTGCATGTATTCTTGTCCCGCGGTGAGCTTCCGTCATCCAATATCAGAGACGGAAGTCACGCCAACACTATTCTAGCCTGGCTTTTTATGCCATCTCTAATAACGTCATTGTCATGTGAGCGCAGGTGACACTGAGTCGAATCCCCACTAATGCTACTGAAGTGCCCTACGGGCGATGATTTCGGAGTTCGTCTTCTTCATGGTTATTGCTGCAACTTGTCTTTCTGGTTTGCTCTTCACTTTGTACACGCTTGGTAAGGCATTATGCTTGGGTTAATATATATGTGCTTACGGGAACAAGGGTCGAATCGGTGGTCTATTAGGGGTATTGCCTGGCTAATGGTACAGATCTGGTTCGGGAATACGAGTTTAAGTTTCTTGCAAGCTGAGAGCTTCCATCCCGTTCTTGGTCCTATTCTGATGACCTGCTTCGCGGTTTTGGTTAATACTCTTTTGTTGACAAGTACGCACTTCCTCGCATTAATACTATCATGGTTAACTTCTTCTCCCCTAGTTCTCATTTCCATTCTCTCCAATACGGCTGCACGAATTGATGAAGTAGGTTGTCTTTCTACCTTTCGTATGGCCTCATTTAGTTGTTTTTTCATATCAGAATTCCAATCAAGAGGTGCGGATAATGCATTGCCGAACGATCGTAGCTCACCCTCCAAAAGTATCTGTTCCAGCATGCCATAACCACTATTGAGGGGTGGGTAAACTTCTCGCTCTTTCGAGAGGCGCGCCAACCTTCCTCTTAGAGTAAAATCAGATGCGCTGTTCAGTTATCAGCCTCCATTCAATATTCTCGCCTTTCTGATACTGAAACCGGCGAGCTACATTCTATCGCCACGTGCATTGCACTCCGCAAACGTCCTTCTGATCAAGCTCACTGTATGTGCTACCTTCTGAGTCCCGTGCACTCTACTAAGTTAGTTTTCGTTAGTCGTTCCCTGTCCTTATCCTTATTGCACTATATGAGCGACGATTAGCCTTTGGCCGAAGGATAAATAACTGCAAGAAAAATTCTAAACATACCTTTTATCGAAACCTCCCTCGCCATCTGAAACAGATGCCAGTCGTTGAATATCTTGTGGGATCAAAATCGACAAATCTGTATGATGTTATCTTCGATGTTGAGGAATCTCGGGATTTCAACTTGTTCCACGACCTTGAGAGTGAGAATGGAGGAGATCCATCATTGTCAGGTGCCTCGGCTTTCCCAGGGGGTCTTTCATCGCGATCCTCACATCGCGAACCCATTGCTCTATTGGACAATCAACAGAATGTACACGCAGCCCGGAAACGGAAACTCAGTACATTGGCACCTTTACAGGAAGTATCCAGCAGTGCGGAAGTTTTGTCTTTCGACACCACCACGCCGCTTGCGAAGCTGTTTTCCCATCCACGGCCCTTTACTGCTGTGGAACAAGAAAACGGGGGTGATTTACAGCGGATGCAAACCTTGCTGGACCAATACCGTGATCTTCCGATCCGCCAGCTTCAGGACGACGTGAAAGAGATCCAAGTACGTGGATCCCCCAGCTGCCTTGATTCTTTTGGCTGATCTTATTTGGAAGGATCGACAACGGCGCATCGAGGATCTTTTGTTGACGTTGACACGTAACGTTTAGGTCGGGGGGAGTTTACGACCTTATAATTTTCTGGGTCCACGTTCCCAGTTTTGCATCCGCTACATGTTAATATATTAATACGCGGACTTTTCCTTTTCTTTCAACAATAGCAGTATTGATTTTGTTTCGGGGTTTTGCTAGTCACGTGGTGACGCGTTGCCTCACCTAGCCGATCTGGAACATCGACTGACCTGCATCATGCACATCGAGATGACGTCCACTCCGCCTCCCCTCGGTGGTTTCACCATTCCAGCGGTGACGCGTCTGCCATCAACGGCAACGTCGAGAAACCGCAGTTCAATAAGTTCCTCATTTTCTTTTGGTCCCTCATTTGCGGCGGGCGATATGAGCACTTCCTCTATTCCGCGCCCCCTTGCCCTGGATCCAAACCGGTCTATGCTTCCTAGCTCTCCCCGTACCTCTCCCATACGGAACCGTAGATTGAAGGGCAGCGGCGGTCGACATCCTCTCGCAAATGATACAATGGATGTCTTCCAAGACTTGGAAGCAGAGCGAGATGACAATGATGGTGGTGATGACGAATGGGGAATGGTAGATCGCATGCGCTTATGGCGTCATGATGCTCTGATGCAACATCTATACGAAACCGCCGCGTTCTGGGGAGACAAGATACTTTCTTGGACGAGTACGTCGTGTCTCATAACAGACTCTCGGTTACACTAACGATATACTTTGAAGATGACCCGAACGATGCATTCTGGCTAGCTCAGACACACTTCATGACTCACCAGTACTCTCGTGCGGAGAGATTGCTGACACGTCCGTTTCCCACCAAAAGTCGGCCAACAGAGTCTTCACATCCCAATGGATTGGATCATTCAATAGGAGAATCTGCTGTCCGCCCCTTCTCATCGGACACCAAGGGTAAAGGCAAAGAAACGCAACCACAATTTGATTTATCCTCTCGTCTTCCCATGGGTCCGGCTGGATTGGTCAAGCTACCGGAGGCACTTCAGGAAAACGTTTCTAGGCTCGTTGACATGAGCATTGCATGTCGTTATCTGGCAGCACAATGCCAAGTGAGGCAGGGAAACTGGTCAGATGCCCTTGAAATACTTGGCGAGGCAAATCCTTTTCGCCACTCAGGTACTCGTGTTCATCGTTGGAGTTGTGCTAAGGCATTAACACCAGACAGGTAGAAGTGGTGCGTCAGTCCCCAACATGGACGGTGGAATAAAGGTGGGTGCAGGCAGTTTGGCGTCATGAGTAAACACTCAGTTATGTAGGTCGAGGCGTCGATGTGTCACTTGAGAGGCATTCTGATGCTCAAACTCAATCGCGGGGAGCAAGCCAAGTTGTGTTTCATGGAGGCTCTGACCTTAGATGTGAAGTGTTATGACGCATTTAACCAACTTATCAGCGGGGAGATGATGGCTCCAGAAGAGGGTTAGTGCGAACAAAAGTCAATCTTATTTTAAATATCCTAATGTCTGTGCAGAGTGGGAGTTTGTTCAAGGTCTTGCATACAAGGAACAGACTAAAGAGGACGCGAACTTTATCCAGTTGGTATATACATCTCGACTGCGTAAATACAGACATGCTGAAGAGCATGCGCTTACCCGGCGGCGCCTCGCGGAAGATTTCAAACTCTCGGATAATCCGGACATATTATATAGTTTTGCAGATGCGCTGTTCACTCAATTTCGCTGGGCAGATTGTTTTGTGGTTACTAACAGGTAAGTTTATTGTGAGGGTAATGCCACGCTCAGTTGCGATCATCCTTAACGCAGGATTCTTGATCTTGTTGCATTTCATGACGCTACAATGCCACTGCACATTGCATGCATGTATCACCTTTCATATTTGCACTCCAAGCTTTTCGTCTTGGCCCATGAGCTTGTTGACAAAGAGCCCGAGAACCCCATAAGCTGGTATGCTGTCGGAGTATACTATCTCAGTTTGAATAAATGGTCACAAGCGCGGCAGTATTTTAGGTTGGTACTTGTGCTGCGAGCAGTCTACCCTACTGATTGATCGTAGTAAAACTTCACTAATGGACCCCCGTTTCGGACCGGCATGGATTGCTTTTGCCCATACTTTTGCTCTAGAGGGTGAGCATGACCATGCAGTGACAGCATATTCTACATGTGCTCGCATGTTTGTGGGGTTCGTATACGTGCTCGTTTGTGGAGAGTTTTTGATCGATTTTGCTAGATCTCATTTACCCCTCCTCTTTGTCGGCATGGAACAGATTGTGTTGTCAAACCATTCGCTTGCCAGCGAAGCGCTGAGTGCCGCGAACGTAGCGTGTGGTAGTGACCCTCTCTTGATGAACGAGTTGGGAGTTATGGCGTTTACGCATGGAGAGTAAGTAACGCTTCTGGCAGCGAGTGAAGGGACTAGAATACTTGGATAGCTTCCAGCGTGCAGCAGATCTGTTCCAGCGCTCCCTTGATCTCGCTCAGGTCACTCAATCATCTCAGAAATCGTGGACTACCACCTACTTGAATCTCGGGACATGTTACAGAAAGCTGAAGTGGGTTCTAAACCTCAAGCACGGACAGCCTCTTACAATTAGCATAGGGATTACGAAAGGGCCAAAATTAATTATAGCCGAGTACTTGAGATAGAACCGCAACACCCTCAGGGACTCGGTTTCCTAGGCATGGTTCATCATCATCTCGAAGATACTGACCGGGCCATTGTCAAGTACCATGAAGTGAGATCTAATTCCGGACGTTATGAACTGTCACTGACTGATGTTAGGCGCTAAGCGTGGACCCTATTAATGGTCACCTCATAGAGTTGCTCAACCTTGCACTGGAGTCGAATTCTGTCTGTTCGTGGGAGAAGATGTACCCAGGGGGGGAGGAAGCATTCAAGGGGATGATGGTATCACTGAAAAACAAGTTACGCGAGCGTTCCAGGAGAGCATCGGAGGCCAATGCCGACGACAGTTCATCCCGACTAGAGGATCCAATGAACGTCAGCTGATTCTGTCCGAGGGCGAAACATTTTCCATGTAAGGCGGAGCATTACATTTGGGGATGGAGCAAAAGGCACCCACGTTGCGCGGTTGTGGAGCCGCTAAGTGATTTGGGGTGACCCCTTACACCAAGGGGACCCCTGCCCATGGCCGCCGAAATGCCGAGCCCTCCACAATCTCTCACCGTCTTCTATACTTGTATGCTCACACTCAATCTTACACAGGAATGTGTGTTTTGATTACGGAACGTCAGCTTCTTCTTTCTTTCCAATACCAACATTCGTTCGATGACTCTGTTTCATTCGCATTCCTCTACCTATGTTGACTGCGTTAACTAACGGTCTAGAATCCTTGACACATCATTCTCCTGACTGGGACTTTTTGGTTTGCCTGACCCTTTACGAGAGGTTGTGTGTTGATTTTTGTTTCAGGATACAGTTCTCAATACTCTACTGGTTTCTCCGTCCATTCCAGAGAAGACCCTTGACGTATGTCGGCACACTTGCAGCCAGCTTTTGTCCAATGATGCTTGGCTGCCTACGGTGGTTGATCCGCCCAACGTCCACCGCCTGTTCAACGTTTTAGTGAATATTGGAAATCTCATGCATAGAATTGATAACACTATTCCGGCTGCAACGCAGTGTTACATTCACGCCATCGAGGTTGCCATCCAGAACCCGCAGTTCTACTATTCGCCCAAGGTTACTAAGCTAGCCTTTCGCGATGTCATTGTCGCAACTTGGGCAACTGCAATGGCTCTATCTCTTGTCCACATACCATCCACGTCTTTGGCGATGCACGGCTTAGCGCTTATCAGCCGCGTAGATATTTTCACCCGTATTGGGGATCCAAACTTCGACATCCTTCAAGCAGTCCATAACGCTGGCGATGGCTTGATCCGACTGCTGATTGACCCAGCAACGGGCACCTTACCGAACATCATCCTGCTTCCCAACCAGATACGCCAACTATCAACTTTCTTGCTCTCCGCGCAGAAGGGAGGTCTATCTCCGACCCAGGCTGCACAGCTTCACGCTAATCCCCATGACCAACAATATGGTCAAGAGAGTAAGATGGCCATCGCTTCCGTACTCCTGTGCCTCGCCCGGAGACTCCAGACATTTCATTCTGCTGGGTTGTTTAATATTTCCGATAAGCCATTTTGCACAGCCGAGACATTGGCTCTCGTCATGCACTATCTTGCGGCGTCGCTCTGCCCTAATGCCTCTACCTTCAACGACATCGGCGTTATTTTATGCGGGCTTAGTTCGGGAGAAGTGGTCTCAAGCGCCCATGGTGACCGAGTGAGCGTCCGCGAAGTTGCTCGACTGTATTACGAGCAAGGCTTACAGCTCGATCCATCGCACCCTCATTTACTTTCGAATCTTGGATCCCTCTTGAAGGACGCCGGACAAGTGACCCAAGCAATTGAGTGCGCTCTCTAACCCTACTCTCACTCTCGCCTCACTGACATAACTCCATGTCCGCCATTAAAGGGTGTTCAACTACGCACTAACCCGCCACCCTGAGCTTGACATTGCCCTAGTGAATATGGGCAATACTCTCAGGGATACGGTTAGTCCCGGGGTTGCTTTCGATGTTGTTTTCTTATGCTCCACAGACTCAGTACGCTGAGGCAATCCCCTACTATCAACGCGCGATTACAGCAAACCCTGATTTTGCGGATGCGTACTGTGGACTAACTCAGGCGATGAATGCGGTTTGTTATTGGAGTGGACGAAGTAAGTCAACAAAAGCCAACGAGAAACAGGCTGAGATCTTGTTAGCCACGTGCATGCAGAAGGCGATAGAAGTCTGTGAGAAACAACTGTTGGATACGCATAGTTCAACGAGCTTGCTCAGTACACACTCGCTTGACGATTGGTTGGCTTTGGTCCGAAACGCTCGGTCCGGACAGCTCTCCGCTCTCGAAGAGGATATATGGAAGACTCGCTTTGGGTATTTTTTTCAAGATGACAACATTCAAACATCATGGTCTGATCGGGAGGCTGGCTTTTTGCTCCGCCTAATGGAATGGTGCCAAACCCGATTCCAACACTCGTTATACATCAAGACCCACGGTCGAGTTTATCATTCTGAACATGCAAGTATGACGCACGCTTATGAAAACACGGCCATTCCAAACTCTGGCCTCATCTCTGCCATTCCAGGCTCCAGATTACCATCCATTCTGCCATTTCACACAGTAAGGCTATTGGTTCAACTGGATAGAAACACTGATATTTTTTTGCAGTTTACTCTTCCACTGAGTGCGCGGACCATCCGACTAATTGCACATAAGAATGCGCTCTATACGTTGCTTATGGCGTTCACTCACCTTGGCAAAAAGTTGTCCATATATCCAGCACCCCCTCCGCCCCTCTATGGCAGGATTAACATCGGTTATGTGTCAAGTGATTTTGCGTACGTATTTCTTACTGTTATATTCCGGAATACAGACTTTTTCTCTTTAATAGTGACCATCCACTAACCCACCTCATGAAATCCGTTTTCACAATGCACGATAAAAGGCGGTTTAATGTATTTCTGTATGCCACAAGCCCTACAGATGGATCCCCTCATCGAGAATATTACGAGCACGAAACCGAGTTTCATTTTCATGACATCTCGTCTTGGTCTACCAGCAGCATAATCGAGAAGATCGTGCAAGACCAAATACACATTCGTAAGTGACATGGTCTTTGTTCGATTGGTTTTACAGACTTGTTTGGAGTCATCAATCTGGGCGGCTATACCAAGGGTTCAAGAAACGAGATCTTTGCTGCGAGACCGTCTCCCGTCCAGGTGTCCTTGATGGGATTTGCGGGTACGCTAGCGGCAGGTCCGTCTCAATGAGTTTCTGTTCAGTGTTCTGTTTCTAAGTCCCGTGTAGGTTGGTGCGACTACCTCGTATGCGATCCGGTTGTCTGCCCCCCGGACCTATTTGTTCAAGTCTGTGCTTCTGGCAGACGACTCCCAGGTGCGAAGTCATCGAGTGAGACGCTCCCAGATGTCGGGGTTCCATTCAATGAAAGGAGCGACCCGGCGTCGTCGAACAATGACTGGGTTTAGTGCGTCATCTAATCAAATGATCGTTTATTCCATCTAATGATCTTGGAAAAATCTAGTACTGAATGTCCGATTTACATGCCTGTAGGCCGGACTGCTGCGGTTTACTTTTTGTCGTTGTACTGACGCATGGCAGCACACATATTTTGCAACAGACCATAAACAGTCGTACTGTTCACCCACTTCTAAACCAGGAGCGATGACTACTCGGTGGATAGATGAACTGCAGTGCCGAGACCAACTTAGGGCGACGATATTCCCTGACTTGCCAAAGTAAGGAGTTGCTGTGGCGTTCGCTCTACACACAACTTGCTCATCATGTGAGCAGGGACATTGTTATATTTGCCAACTTCAACCAGGTACAGAACGATGAATTTGTCTTGGTATCCATTCAGACTGATGCTTGATACGTAGCTGTACAAGATCGATCCTGTGCGTTGAACCTTGCCTTGTGAACAACCAGGCCCATGAATTACTTTAGGTGATATTCTGGACGTGGTTGCGCATTCTTGCTCGAGTTCGACGGAGCATACTTTGGTTACTTCGTTTCCCTGCAGCGGGAGAATCGAACCTTTTGCAGACGGCAACTGCATGGGCGGGGCCCGAAGTTGCATCTCGGATTAGGTTTACGGACGTTGCTTCCAAAGAGACGCACATTAGTCGATGCTGCGTGGCCGATCTTGTCCTAGACACAGCCGAGGTAAGCTCGTCGCAGCCTTGTTTTATTATCACGCCGGTTTAACAGAGGTGTTTGATGATGCGCTCGAAAATAGTGCAGCGCGCATACTGTCGCTGCCGAGTATGTATTTTGCCTGGGTAACGAAATTCGGCCATGTCTGATGCTATGCACAGTGTACTCTGGTCTGGTACTCCGATCATAGCTTGTCTATGGCCCAGCCACAGACACAAGATGGCGTCTCGCGTATCTGCCAGTCTTGCGTACGCCACGGGATTTGGAAAACAAATGGTAGTCCACAGTCGTGAAGAATACGAAGAACGCGCCGTTGCGTTGGCATCTGGATACTGGAGCGCCAACGTTGGCAGCTTGTCCCTTGGGCTGAACAGAGCCGAGGTGGGTCTCATTTCGGCGAGCTCGGAGCTGCTGCACCTCCGTCGATCTCTCTTTTTGTCGCGCGACACCATCCCTCTGTTTGATACGCAGCGGTGGGTGAAGAATCTGGAGAAGGGATTCGTCGTGGCGTGGAAGCGGTGGGTGGATGGGTCGCAGTTTCGGGTTGGGTACGATGATGAGGGGGCGATTGTGGTGAGCGATGAGGACGGTGGGTCTGTTTACCTGACTTGATTTGGATTGTGTGTATACCCGCAGTACTGTGTTTGCTCTCCGCTACTTTGACGTACGCTGTATAATGTTTAAATTATTGCCATCGATTGACTCGAGCTCGTGTTGGTCACTCTTGGCGACTGTTATCGGGTCTTGTCGGGCCGTGGAAGTGAACCTACACGAACCCACGATCATCGATGAAATCTTTTTTTTTTTTTTTTTCCACTCTCCTCCTTCCCATCCCATAGACATACACTCTGTTGGTTGGTGAACTGACGAGCAAACGTATCCGAGCTGACAGCCATCGGACATAGAGCTTTTCCTCGACTTGCCAAGTTTGCACATGTACTGTGATATGCTTGACGCGACGCATCAGTAGTGAGCGGGTCGACCACAAGATCGAGGCCATCGTGCTTGCTAGCCGAGTATCACACGACATCCAATGTCAATGGCGCACTTTCATCGTCCCCTGGCTACTAACATGCATCTCCGACACCAGCATACACCAGCGATCGTCCGATCGAGTCATCTTACACCTAGCTTGACTCGAACTCGGTTATCTAGAATAAATACGTCAGAAAATCGGCCAGTGAACCAACAATCAAGGTATGTGTCAATATGGTAAATGGATGGATCGTGTATGTGAATCTCGACTGATATGACATCGATGGCATAAAGCAGACGTATGGGCCCAAAACACGCAAGACGCTTTCGTGATCAAAGAAATATGATGGACAGACAAGAACAAGAGACAGGAAAGGGAATTGTCTGTGGTGATCCGTGCCGCCAGGGTGCTGAAAGGGTTGAGCAGCGATGAGGAGATTGAGCAGCAGGACTCACGCCACCTAGGCGGACGCACTGAGCCCCAGCGCGCGTGCCCCAGCGCCAACGCCGCCTTCCCAACCGAGGAAGCGCTCACTCGTGGCGCTGTACCCAATGTCGTTCTCAACGTCTAGCGGCTCGTCGTCATCCCATGCCCCTCTGGCACGTCGCGTGCGTGCCCAGACAGTGATGAACAATATCCTCTTCAATTTGGGGTTCAAGAAGAACCAGTGGGAAGACCAAAGCAAGGCACCCTCTCGGCGCTTCAGACGGACGTGGACAAAGTCCGAGTGCAGCGGAGAGTCGTTGCTGCCGCTGCTGCTACTCCTGTAGTTGCCGAAGAATAAGCGTGGCCGTCTGTCGTCCGCGTCGGCGGCGCTACGGGAAGCCGCACGGTGTCGAGAGGGAGAAGCGCTGTCGACATCGTATTCATCAAACTCGAATGTGGCCTCGTCATCAATGTCGTCTGAAGAGTATTCATCTGCGACGGAAGCGACGTCGTCCTCCTCATCGGAATAGTCGTTGGCATGAGGATCAGAATTGATGTCAGGTGAGTAGGAAAAGACCTGACAGTCGGACAAGCCAATGACTTCGTCCAGGATGCGATACAGCGTGGGGTGAGTGCCAGACTGTATTTGTGGCGGCGCATGTGGGCTTGATAAAGGTTGTATGAGAGGTAACGACGAAGAAGAGGTTGGGACGGAGGAGGGGAAAAAGTTGGGTGAGGTGGGTGGATAGGCGGAATACGTGCGAGGTGCTCTCACACCGCCACGATGGGGGGACAAGAGGGTTGTGCTGAGAGAATTGAGGACGCTAGCGCCGCTCTTTTCTTTGTGAAAGTGAGCGGGGCGTACGTCGGAGAACTCGTGATCTGGAAATGCGATGTTGAGGGTCGCAATGAGAAGATAGAGGGTCTTGCGGGAGGCATGCTTATCCATGGGACCGAACGGGGTTTCTTCAGGCTCGCGATCGAGCCATGAAGGGAATGGAGGTGAATGAGATAGCTCGTCGTTGTAGGCGTGTTCGAGGGACTTGAAGAGTTTCTTGTCCCGTTTGATGTTCTTGCAGCTGTAAGCCTCGAGTCTGGTGTGTACGGAACACTCTGGGCCGTCGTGGGTGAGTGCCTGTGCGAGGCGTGTTAGTTCGGGGCACTCAATGTACTTCATCGTGGGCGGTGGTGTTCGTCAAAGGTGGGCGTGAAAGAGGACGACGTTGGAGCCGAAAGCGACACCCATTTCAAGAGTTGGTGGTGGCGCTGTCCGACGACCCAAACGTTCGTCATCGTCGGACACGTTCAACTCGGCCCATCGCATACAGTACACATTTATGTATGTACGTGCAAGTAAATGGAGTCACTATCAAAGCTGAATTTACGAGCCCACAAGGATGAAACAAGTCGAGTTGACAGATCGATTCTGCAGTCACTTTGGACGTTGGGTCCCACCTCGCACATCAGGGCAATCTTTATTGTGATCCTACATAGCATAACAGACATCGAAACAGTCATGATCGGTATCATCCCTGGAGCTCTTTTTCCATGGTGATCAATCCCTCTAGCTTTTCAAAGTAGGGGCCGCTTAATTGTTGAGCAGTCAAGGCTTGAAGGGGCGTTCTGACGATCGGTGTCCCGTAACCCCAATGTTTGACGACCAATGCCTTGATCGCACCGATCCCACCCAATTTTGAGAGTGCAAATTCACCTTGGCCTAATAACCCTTGCAGCTTCATGGCCTCTTCCATGTTTCCATCTTGGTAGAGCTGGTATAGCTTGGTGTGTAATTTGGGGATGATATTTGGAAGTGCTGTAATAGCCCCTGCGCTCCCAGACAAGAGGCCCTGGAGGAGGACATCCGAAACACCCGAAAAGGTAGCAAACTCTGAAGACGGTTTGGCAGTGGTGAGACGGTGAAGTTTTCCAATCTTGCCACAGGAAAGCTTTGTCCCGACGATGTTGGGATGGTCGGACAGCTCGAGGATGATGTCCGAGTTGAGATCGAGGCCCGCAGTGACGGTAG
>JBBPJU010001185.1:0-13456 GCA_038088875.1 Austroboletus festivus
AGAGTTCTTTGTCATAGATGTCATAATTTCATTCTGCAGGTGATAGGGTACTGGATCTGTATGCACATGGGTGGAGATCTCCGTTGAGGTCTTTTTGTATTAGTACTCCCCCTGATATGGAACACAGGATGTAAAGTCCAAGTTCCCAAGTGATGACTTGGTCGAAGGCTCCGAGGCTGGATCTAAAATGGAGGCACACCGCTAGAATAGACTCTCTTGCTGCGACTGCCTCATGGAAGATGATGAGGCGATAATTCAGGGTCTGCCTGATGAGAACTCTCTTGAGGAAAGGTAAACTGTCCACCTTTCCAAGGTACAGCATAAACTTCATGTAAGGTTGCATAGAATTTAGCTAGAGAGCTAACTATAATACAAAGGCACTTATATACTGAATTGGGATAGGTATGGGAATATATTCCTGTTAAGGATGTACTTCCAGAACAGGAATATGGTTCACCCCTTCTGGGGATGAAGAATGGAAAGTGTCCCAAAGAAGAGGATTAAATGGAACATGCACTGCCTATGGATAAAAGTGGAAGGGCAGTGCATGGGAACTCTTCCCATTTGGAAAGAAGCTCCAAAGGTAATTTCTAGATAGGATATATAAGTCCATCAGAGATGTAGGAAGTAATACCAAATCGGGCATATGCTATGAGGAGAAGAAAGGGGGATTTGGTAACTGACCGGAACAGAGAATGGAACTAATATATCCTAAAAGAGAAGTCCCTTTCGGGCAGAATGTTTGGAAAAGAGTTAGAGAAAAGGAAAGGGTCTGTCCCTTTGGAGGAGATACTCAGCAAGCTCCTCCACATCCCAGGTAAACCACTCTGGGTTCTCCAGTGAAATGTTCTCCTGATTGTCCGGGAGTGGTGGAAATGTGTTCCAAGTGTCGAGAGACTCTCTCCAGGCGAGTCTGCTGGAGAAGTCTGCCTCCAGGTCCATGGGTTGCTCTAAAAAAGATGAAGAAAAAGACAGGGCATCCAACTCCTCAGAGTATGGAGTAGGAGGCTGCACCCATCGTTCCATAACACCCCCCATCCCTACTAGAGATGTATTGGTCATTACGTAGAATGGTCGAGTTGGATCTGGGATGGAAAGTATGGGTTGTTCCAGAAATTGTTTTTGGAGTTCTCAAAAGGCTTCTTCTTGTGGAGGTCCCCATGACCATTTGTTTTCCTTTTTTGTTAGTTCGATGAGTGGTCTGGCTTTGGTGGAAAACCCATTGATGAATTTTTGGTAGAAGTTGCAGAATTTTAGAAAGGAGCACACTCCTTTTACTGAAGTGGGGGGTTTCCATTCTTTGATGGCTTTAAGTTTGGTGGGATCCATTTCTGTCTATCCTTCAGAGACTATCATTCCCAGATACTCAGTACTTTTAGTATCAAAAGAACATTTTTCCAACTTGAGGTAGAGCTTGTGTTCCATCATTCTCTCAAGTATTTTCTTTGTTCTTTCGTCATGAGTTTTCTGATCAGGGGAGTGGATGAGGAGATCACCCATGTATATGATTAGCCATCCTTCTGCTAGATAGTCTGTGAAGATGTTGTCCATTAATGCCTGGAATGTGGCAGGGGAGTTGCAGAGGCCAAAGAACATTATGGTTGGTTTGAATAGTCCCATTGGGGTGATGAAGGCAGCTTTCCATCTGTCTTCTGGTACTATTCGAATGTTGTTGTATCCCCATCATATGTCCATCTTGGTGAAGATCTTGAATCCTCTTAATTTGTCGATTAGATCCCTGATCAGGGGTAAGGGGTATGCGTTTTTGACCATGTGTTCATTTAGGTATCAGTAGTCTTGGCAGGGTCAGAGTTTTCCATCTTTTTTATCTACAAAGAAGAAAGAGGATGCCTGGGGGGATTTGGATGTTTGAATTTTTCCACTTTTGAGATGTTTGTTAATGAACTTTCGACATGCTTTAGTTTGTTCTGGGTTTAGGGGGTAGTTTTTTGCTCATCATGGGGTGAATGATGGGAGGAGGTCAATGTGGTGATCATAGGTTCTCTTGGGAGGAAGTGTAGTGGTGGCTTCTTCCAAGAATACTGCTTGATACTGTTGGAATTTTTCTGGTAAGGTTACCTCCTTTTTTAATTCCTTTTGGGTGAGGTTGGTGGAGATAGTGAGTTTGTGGATCTCCTCTCTATCGGTGCAATATTGGATTAGTACTTCCTTGTTTGATTCCTTGGCTAGGTTGGTGTGATGCAATCTATGGGTATAGATCCAAGACACAAAGATATCGCCAAGTTCTAGCTGTCACTTAACAGTAGACAGGAGACTGATAGAAGTCCGGGATGGTTTAGGGATGTCTTGCTGCGTTCCTCACTCAGGAATGGCAGTTGAACCAAATACCACGTAGATTAAACGTAGATCTAGTTAAGGAGTTATTGTACATTGGCAGCTCTATTTATAGGGGGAGGAAGACTACTATGACCATAAATAGAGATCACAGGAAGGAGGGGGGAGGCTGTCTGTAGGGCAAAGGGTTACGGGAGATAGGCATAGGTGGGGGAAGGAGTGATCGCACCAGTGTAAGGGTGCGATCCAAAAGAAACTATAGTTCGTAGATAAGGGATAGAGTTCATACCGAAGTAAGGGTAAGGCATGGATGCGATCACATCCATGCCTCGTCTGTGGGCCATTCAGGCGGGGGTGTGGTCTCCTCCAGATGGATGGGTGGTGCTTGGACATTCCACCATCCGGGGACTGCGTCTCCTAGGGGCTCCTCTCCCCAGGTGGCTCCCTCCGCTTCTCCGTTCCAGAATTGATGCCTCATATCCAGATTCCCTCCATAGGCTGTGGTAGAGATGTTGGCGTTAAGCCAGGGGCGATCCCCTTCATGAGGAAAAGGGGTGGCCCTCCTTGGGTAATCTACCTGGTGCGTGACAGTTGGTGGTGAGGTATTTGACCAGGTATCATTGTTCCTCTGGGTCTATACTTTTCTTCTCTTCCTTTAGTTCCCTTTGTACCCAGTCAATCATTGGGTTGTGTTGTGCAAGCCAGCTCATTCCCAGGATCATGTCAGTTTTCCCACTTTGGATGATCAGATAGTCTTCTGTTTCCCTTCTGCCTCCAATGGAAGTAGTGATTGTGGTTTTGTGAGTTATGTCTCCTCCTGTGTTGGATGTTCCATCTGCATTGACAGCTATTCTTCATATCTTTAGTTTAATGAATGGGAGATGTAGTTTTCAGGTAATTGATTCGTTAATGAAGCAGCTGGTTGCTCCACTGTTGACAAGGGCTTTTATTTCAGTGATTCCTGGAAGTATCTGAATGGGGATTGTGATTGACTTTCGTTCTATAGATTGTACATTCCAGATTCTAGGAGAGTTACACACTGATTGAGCTCTCTGTTTTAAAAACCCTTGGCATGTTCCACCCTATTTCTGAGTTCCTCAGTGCTGATCTTAGTGATGGTCTCTTCTTTTTCTTCTCCCTGGTAGACCAGTTCCTCATATACTTCTTTGAGGATCTTGATTATGACTTCCTCTTTGATGTCTTTGTCTCTGAGAACTTTAACATAATCAGTGATTGCCAATGATGCAGGGGGAATGGAGATTTCCTTGGTTTATTCCTTCTTTTGGGGTTTAGTGTGGGAAGATGTTCCTGATTGTGGATGGTTCCTGATAAAGCACCCTACTTTGTGACAGATGAAACAGCAATTTTCCTTTATGTGTTCAGCATGATTGAATGGGGATAGTTTGATGATGTCGACATCCATGGCATTAGGATCACATGTTTCTGCTTTGTATCAATTCCCTTTCAGGTCCTGAACTCTTTTGATCTGTCTCATTTGTTGATGGCTGGAATCAATCCAGTCTTTAAGGGTTTCTGGCTTCTTTATGGCTATGACTTTTTCTGTGATCAATGGATTGAGGCCTCTGACAAACCATTCCATCAGGGTGGTATTGTCCATCATCTTTGCTTTTCTGGCATAGAGCTGGAAGTCCTGCATGTATTCCTGCAACTTCTTTGTTGTAGGGAAGGAGTCTTTGTCCTTCTGTTTGAAAGCAGCTAACTTCCTCCTATTGTCCAAGTGGTCTTCTTTGGATGAAAACACCTCTAAGAACACCTCTTTGAAGCTCTTCCAGCTTTGTGTATCGGGGACCATTCCCACCTCTTGCTGATTGTAGTATGCTTTGGAAAATGTCTTTTCTCTTCCTTTGCTCATTTTATTCAAGGCAGTATTGATCCTGTCTTGATCATAGGTGTAGATATCATTGTTCATGGAGAAGTAGTTGCTCATGGTCATGATCCACCACAAGGTGTCCTCTCCTTTTCTGGAGAAGTCTATTGGTAAGCCAGCTCATTTCTCAGACATCTTGGCTTGTTCCCTTCTGGGTGGTAGGGGTGGATTGATGTCCAGGGTGAATTCTTCTTCTACTTGTTGAGATGTAGCTGTATTAGGTGGGACAGGAGTTGGAGTCCTGTCAGCTGCAATAGTTTCTGTGTTAAGGGCTGGAGATGTGGGTAGGCTCTGAGAAGGGTAACAATAGGTTCTGGTTGTATGGGGTTGGGGGTTGTAATGATGGCTAGGAATAGTAGAGCTTCCTCCAATTCAAAATCTTCAAGACAAATTCGGGGATAGGGGTGTTTTGGTAGGAATTGTCAACATTGTGGGTTTCCTCTCCCTCAGATAGGAGATCAGCTGCAGAGTAAATTTTGACAGATCTTCCTTAGTGGGGATTGAGGCCCACTAAACTCTTCTTGGTAGAACAAGGAGTGAACTAGATTCAACTAGATCTTTTGTGATGCAATCTATGGGTATAGATTTAAGACACAAAGGGATTCTTTTGGCCAAGTTCAAGCTGTCACTCAACAGTAGACAGGAGACTGATAGAAGTCTGGGATGTTTGATAAGTCTTTTACTGTGGCCCTCACTTAGGGATAGCAGGTGAACCTAATACCACATAGATTAAACATAGATCTAGTTAAGGAGTTTACTGTACATGGGCAACCATATTTATAGGGGAAAAGGGGGACTACTATGACCATAAGAAGCAATCATAGGAAGATGGAGTGGTTGTCCATAGGGTGAAGGGTTACGAATCGATAAGCATAGGTGAAGGAGGTAGTGACTGCACCAGTGTAAGGGTGCAGTCGAAAAGAGACTAAGGTCTGAAAATAAGAAGTAAAGTTCATACCAGAATAGAGGGTGGGTGTGGATGTGACTACATCCATGTGGAATCGGTGATACGGAATGCAGGACGTGAAGTCCAAGTTCCCAAGCTATGACTTGATTGAACGCTCCGAGGTTTGGTCCGAAGTGTAAGCACACAGCTAGAACTGACTCTCTTGCAGCGACAGCCTTGTGGAAGATGATAAGGCGATGGTTCAGGGTCTGCCTGATAAGAACTCTCTCGAGGAAAGGTAGATCGTCCACCTTTCCAAGGTGCAGCATGAACTTTACATAAAGTTGCATAGAATTTAGCTAGAGAGCTAACTATAGTACAAGGGCGCTTATATACTGATGGGGATAGGTATGGGAATATATTCCCATAAAGGTGGTACTGCCTTTGACAGGAATACAACTCACTCCATTGGGAATGAGGAATGGAAAGCATCTGATAATGGCATTATTAAAATGGGACACACACTGCCTATGGAGAAAAGGAAGGGCAGTGTGTGGGAACTCTCCCACAGGTGTGGGAAGCTCCTAATGTAACTCCTAGAATGGATATATCAGATCTATGGAAGGTTTAAGGAGATAATACCAGATTGGATGGAAAAGGGAGATAATCTGGTAACTATCGGAAGCCAAAGGGGAAGGTCTATATATCCAAAGTAGGGCTTAGTGGTGAACAGGGAATGAAGATGGAAAGAGAGAAGAGAAAGGAGAGAGTCAGAGGAAAGGGAACAGTTGGTCCTGACAGAGAAGGTACTCAGCTACCTCCTCCATATCCCACATGAACCACTCAGGATTTCCTGGTGGAACATTCTCCTGATTGGCTGGCAGAGGAGGTGATGCATTCCATATGTCCAGGGAGTCTCCCCAGGCTAGGTTGCTGGAGAAGTCTGCATTTAGGTCCATTGGCTGCTCTAAAGAGGAAGAAAAAGATGGAGCATCCAGTGCTTCCAGATACAGCATTGGGGGATGGACCCATCATTCTGTAACAATCAGTGGGCCACTCTGGTGTTGGTGTGGTCTCATCAAGGTGGATCAGTGGAGCTTGGACATTCCACCACCCAGGAATAGTGTCTCTTAAGGGTTCCTCCCCCCACATAGCTCCCTCTGCTTCTCTGTTCCAGAATTGATGCCTCATGTCTAAGTTCCCTCCATATGTGGCCATGGCAATATTGGCATTGAGCCAGGGGCAGTCTCCTTCATGAGGAAAAGGGGTGGCCCTCCACAGATAGTGTTACGGAACGATGGGTGCGACCTCCTACTCTGTACCCTAAGGAGTTGGGCATGCTGTCCTTTTCTTTTTCTTCTCTAGAGCAGGCCATGGACATCAGTGATGACTTCTCAAGCAGACTTGCTTGGGGAGACTTCTTAGACATCTGGAGCACTTCCTCTCCATTACTGGAGAACCAGGAGAACATTCCCCCAGGAAACCTGGAGTGGTTTACATGAGATGTGGAGAAGTTAGCAATGTTCCTACTCCAAGCAGACAGGCCTTTTCCTTTTCTCTAATTTCTTTCTTTGACTTTCCTTTCTCATCCCCGAATCAGAGATTACTTCTCTATTAGGATATATTCATTCCTTTTATGTTCCAGTCAGTTATCATATCACCCATACCTTCTCCTCACAGCAGCCAGACATGGTATTATCCCTTCTAACTTCCACTGAACTCATATATCCTGTCTAGAGATAGCATTTGGAGCTTCTTCTCAACTAGGGGAAGTTCCCATGCACTGCCCTTTCCTTTTTATCCATAGGCAGTGCATGCTTCTATTTGATCAACTCTTTTAGGACACTTTCCCTTCTTCATTCCCAAAGGGAGTGAACCTTACTTCCATTCGGGAAACCTTCCCTTATGGCAGTATATTCTCATCTCCATCCCCATTTAGTATATAAGCACCTTTGTATTATAGTTAGCTCTCTAGCTAAATTCTACACAACCTTATGTGAAGTTTACACTGCACCTTGGAAAGGTGGATGGTTTACCTTTCCTTGAGAGAGTCCTTATCAGGCAGACCCTGAATTATCACCTCATCATCTTCCATGAGGCTGTTGCTGCTCAGGAGTCAGTACTTGCAGTGTGCCTAAGGTTCGGTCCCAACTTAGGCTCCTTTGATTAGCTTATTGCCCAGAAGCTCAGACTTCATATCCTGCATTCTATATCAAAAGAATTTAGCTCTTCTTCCAGTCCCCCTGTTTCCACAGATTGGGATACCATCCCCCCAAGATTGCACACCAACCTGGATCAGATGATGAACAGCAACCCCCCTCCCCCACTTCTGCCTCTATATGTAGGACCCCTATCCCAGATACACTTCGACACCTCTGGAGCAGGGCGACTACTGGAACTCCTCTTCTCTCCATCTCCCATCCCTCAGCGAGTCCTCCAATCCTTACTCGAGAAGAACCCGCACCTTCACTTTCTACTCTCCCACCTCAGATCAGTGGAAGCATGACCTCTGATCCGTGCCTGGACCCAGAGATATCGGCTAGCCGATCCCCTTCACACCCACAGGCCCCAGTCTCCACCCCAGCCACCTACCCCTTGCCGGAGTACTTCTCTGCCAGACCTTCCGAATCAGGAAAGTGGAGACCCAAGCCAGGAACAGCCAAGACCTGGGAACAGATTGAGCGAGAACTAGCAGACCCAGAAAATGACAAAGAAGAGATGGCCCCCACAGAAATTAAAGCAGCCCTCCCGGCTGACTTTTCAGGAAATAGCAAAGATGTGATCTGGTGGATAGCAGCAATGGAAAATTATTTTACAGTAAATGCAGAGATATACAAGACTGACCTGGCCAAGGTGGTCACAGCACTAAACAAGATGCCGAAAGGGAGAGGACAGGTGTTTGCAGAAGGGCAGTTCACCCTAGATGCCAATATGAAAGACAAGGAGAAAACTTGGAGCAAGTTTGTCAAATGTTTTACCAACTCCTTCGTATCCAAGGAGGAGGTAGCAGATGCCAGGAGGAAGATCGGAAATCTCTGCCAAGAGAAAGGGCCCTTAAACATGAAGAACACCCAGAAGTACATACAAGATTTCCAACTCCTTGCCACCAAGTCCAGAGTGACTGATGAGGGTGCACTCTGTGAATGGTTCATCAGAGGACTGAACCACAATATTGCCAGGAATATCATACTACTCAAGGAACCGACCACTATTAAGGAGTGGGTCGAAGCAGTGCAGAAGCAAGTATGCCAGCTGGAGTGGGTAAGAGATTTATCTGGAGGACAATTCATCCATCAAGGAGAAAATGGAGGAGGCAGATCGTCAGGAAAGGATCCCAATGCAATGGACATGGACGCGATACAACTATCACCCACAGAAAGAGCTTGCCATGTCAAGAATGGCCTTTGCTTCATTTGTGGAAAGAAGGGATGTTCCACTCAAAACCATAAGAGACCCAGTTCGGCCCGAGTAACTGAGAAAACCAGAGAGGTCTTAGATGGGATAACAAAGGACCCACCAACGCCTGATGAAACAGTGGAGTATATTCAGAAGGTACTCAATAGCAAGAAGGGAACAAAGGATCAAATCCTCAAGGTCCTACAACAAGTCTACAAAGACGATGAGTTTGCTGATGATGAAGATGACAGCAGAGATGAGAGGGTGGCAGTACTTTCCACTAAACTTCAGGAAAAGATCACTAAGATAAGGGGTTTTTGAAACAAGGATGGAAGTCAATGTTTCCCTCCTCTAGATTACTGGACAACACTGTACTATCAAATGAACGACAATCTATGACAATTCCCATTACCATTTGAATCCCATCCAGAATCATCGAAATCCATGCCCTGATCGACAGTGGAGCTACCAGAAACTTTATTAATGCTAAGCACACACGAAAGTGGAAGGTCCCCCTCTCCAATCTAAAGAACCCCTGAGATGCTATCAATGCAGATGGATCCCATAACGCTGGAGGAAGTACCACCCAGTGAGGATTCTTGACCATGACCATAGGAGGCAAGACCCGGAGAAGGAGCCTGATGGTGCTTGGTTCCGGCAAAACCCATCATTTTAGGAATGGCTTGGTTAGCCGAGGAAAACCCCATAATCGACTGGGAGAAGTGGGAACTTCTCCTGGTATCCAACGAAGAAGTCGAGGAAAGACCACTGCAGGTGGCACAGTGATACCTGGCAAAATATATTGCTGAGGATCTGGATGATCCCTCTGAAGAGGTGATTATAAAAGAGAGTCTTGACGAGGAGATTCACAAGACTACCATATCGATGGAAATAGCCAGCAAGCAGATCCAGAAAGAAAAGACCTTGCCAAAGGAGTATCAAGAGTTTCAGAGAGTATTCTCCAAGGAAGCCACCACCACCCTACCCCCATCCCGGAGTTATGATCACCAGATCAAACTCACCAAAGACTTCATGCCTCACTGAGCAAAGAACTACTCCCTTAACCTGGAAGAAATGACAGCATGCCAGGAGTTCATCTCTGAACACCTGAAGAGCAGAAAGATCACTCAGTCCACATCTCCACAAGCTTCTCCCTTTTTCTTCATGAAAAAAAAGGACAGGAAGTTGAGACTCTGTCAGGACTACCACTACTTGAACTTGATGACTGTCAAGAATGCCTACCCACTCCCCCTAATAGCTGACCTAATAGACAAGGTCAAGGACTCTCAGATATTCACCAAGATGGACGTCCAGTGGGGATACAACAATGTCCTAATCAATAAGAAGGACCAATGGAAGGCAGCATTCATCATGCTGATGGGGCTATTTGAGTCCACCATAATGTTCTTTGGGCTGTGCAACTTGCCAGCCATGTTCCAAGCTCTCATGGACAACATCTTTGCAGATTACCTAGCTGAGGGGTGGCTAATTATTTACATGGACGATCTCCTCATCCACTCAGCCAACCAAAAGACTCACAATGAGCGAATAAAGAAGGTGCTCGCAAGGCTAGCGGAGCACCATCTTTACTTAAAAATAGAAAAATGTTCCTTCAATGTCCCAGAGGTGGAATACCTGGGAATGGTGTTGAAGGAAGGAAGCGTAGCTATGGACCCTGTCAAATTAAAGGCAATCGAAGATTGGGAGGCCCTGAAAACTGTAAAACAAGTGCATTTGTTCCTCGAGTTCTGCAACTTTTACAGGAAGTTCATCCCTGAATTCTCAAACCTGGCCTAACCACTCACTGCCCTGACAACCAAGGGAAAATGGTGGGAGTGGTCCCCCGAGGCAGATGATGCATTCTGTGCCTTGAAAAGGCTGTTCCTCCGTGCCCCCATACTATACTACCCCAACCCCAGAAAACTGTTCTGGCTGATGACAGACGCATCATTAGTGGCTGCCGGAGTGGTACTTATGCAGAAGGATGGCAACAGGGATCTCCACCTGTGTGCCTATAGATTGTCAATGTTTGCTCTGGCTGAGTAGAACTATGACATTCATGGCTGGGAGCTACTGGCTATCATCCTAGCACTAAAGGATTGGTGCCACTATCTCATCAGAACAGCATTCCCAGTCACAGTCCTTATGGACCATAAAAACCTCATGTACTTCTGGCAGCCCCAGGATTTATCATGATGCCATGCATGATGGCAACTTTTCCTACAGGACTTCAATCTTCATCTGGTCCACACCCCTGGTGGCCAGATGGCTCTGGTGGACTTTCTGTCCCAGCCGGATATAGCAGATGAAACTCAGGATCCGATCCAACTGATCCCCAACAATGTGTTCATCAGATCGATTGATGTCACCCTCCATGCCCAGCTGGAGAAACCTTTACAGGACCCAGCAGCTCTAGATGCACTGCTCCAGATCGAGCAGAGCGAACCCACCTTTCCCTGAATGGCGGCCTCCAACTGGGAGGTCTGCAACCACTCTCTTTTCTACCAGGGACGGCTATATGTCGACAAGGAATACCGACAGCCGCTGGTATATGTATGCTATTCATAATGCTGTCACAACTGGACACTCTGGTTTCTACCATCTTTACAACTTCCTCTCCTGGGACTACTGGTGGTCCAGGATGGCCCACTTTCTCCATCGCTACCTCGCCGGATGCCCAGTTTGCCAGAAACACAGGGTTGACACCCACCCGAACTGACCTCCACTTGTATCTATCCCCACCATTGCCACCCACCCCTTCCAGCATTTGTCCATGGACCTAATCACTGATCTCCCACCCGCATCTCCATGGGATGCTATTTTAGTCATGGTGGACCATGGACTTTCAAGGGGGGCTATTTTCATCCCGACTACTAAATTGGTGACCACAGAAGGGATAGCAGCCTTATTTCTAAAAAAATGTGTTTTCCCGCTTTGGCATCCATGACTCTATCATCTCTGATCGAGGTCCCCAATTCAATAGTGCCTTTGCCTGAGAAATGGCCCAACTACTCCAATATGACCTGAAGTTGTCTTCCGCCTACCACCCTCAGACTAATGGGGAAACAGAATGGGTCAACCAGGAACTGGAAACATACCTTCGCATCTTTTGTCACAAAAACCCGTCTTCCTGGAGTGACTTCCTCCCCATAGCTGAATTTGCCCATAACTCTGCCATTCATTCAACCACGAAACAGTCCCCGTTCATCCTGATGAATGGATATGAACCCAGAGAATTTCCCCCTATCTCAAACACATTCATTTCCGCAGTCCAATTCACCCTTGATCAATGGGGGACTGCCTGGAAAGAAGCCACAGCCACTATCACATACACCCAAAAAGAATATGAAAGAAGACAAAAAGGGAAAGCCTACTCCCCTTATCAGGTTGGGGATATGGTTTGGCTTTCCACCAAAAACTTAAAAATGAAAGGAGAATTACGGAAGCTACTACCAAAAAGGGAAGGCCCATTTAGGATCTTACAAAATATAAACAACATCTCCTTCGAGCTCCAATTACCAAATTACTGGAAAATCCACAATGTTTTCCATGCCTCCCTCTTGTCCCCATTTACAGAAACCAATGAATATGGCAGCATCACCCTGGAACCCATTCTGGAGTTGGACGAGGAACCAGAATATGAGATAGAAGAAATCTTATCCCACAAAGGGGAATCTCATAACCTTTCCTTTTTGGTAAAATGGAAAGGCTATCCCCATTCGGAGAATACTTGGAAACCAGAAGCCAACTTCACCCATTTAGACAAACTGCTATCTGCCTATAAAGAGGCACACTGTATTTGGAAGTAGACATTATGGTCTACCCAACTCAACCCACTTTTCAAGACAAGAAATATGGCTGCTGGCATATGGAATTCATCCCCACAGAAACAAAAGAGGTTGTACGTGACAACCAGAAAATAAAGATTTCAGAGAAGCGGGTCCATTTCCTTAACTCTCATGTCAGAGAACACTGGTACTATTGCAAATTTGACTTCTGTCCCTATCACTGGCATGCCAAGAACTTCTATTGACTATCCCCATCTCATCATCGCTCCTTATGGAATCCCGGATTCCGAACCAATCATCTCTGTCATTACTGCCATCGTAAAAGACACCTACAATCTAAAATCCATTCCCTGTTTGGAAAGGGGGTACCTTTACCACAATCTCCTTAACTCCCCTTATGTTTCCAGGTGGTTAATGGACCACTGCCACTCCTCGCTAGTGTGCCCCCTTACCAACCTTATAAACACCTATGAGGTGTATGCCAACATTCGTTCCACTCGAAATGCCCTCTCTGAAGACCATGTCGGCCCATTCTCTGTCCACCAACAACCCATCCTCACCTCAAACCTTGTCTACCTTGGGGTCCTCATCAAACAGGCTCTCTATGAGGGAGGGTTCAACAAGGTCCTCAATGACATCCCCCTCCTCAGAGTCCACAAGATCATCTGGGAGCTCGTTGAACCACTCGCTCCAAACATCCGAGGGCAGGTCATCCACAATAGAAGGTTGGTTCTCAATCTCATCGGAACTAGCGGAGGAATTGTGCCTCCTAGTCTGGCACCGCCTTTACTCTCCAGAATCTCAGCAATGAGAGCAGGCGATGATGGAGGGGATGCTGATCCCTTCATCCCTTCTGAGCCCTATAGGACCAACTCCCCCACATTACCGAACCCCCTGGACCTGGAGGACCCATCATCTGCCCAACCCCGGGCCTACCAACATGACACTGACCCCCCTATCCCCATCCCTGACCCGACTGCTCCACCTTGAGACAACCCTCTTTGAAGGATTGCCTCCCCTCCCACTCTCCACTGTGACCTCCCCCCCCTCTCTAGGAATATCCCTGAGGATCATGACCTCAGAACTGACTACCACTGCATATGATGCAGTTATGCTCACTCCACTGTCTGGGACTGTCCCCACGTCCTTTGTGCCATCTGCCCCAGACGAACCCCCGGACCTCCCCCCCTCCGCCCCCCCCCC
>JBBPJU010001186.1:0-13439 GCA_038088875.1 Austroboletus festivus
CTGTGCCAGAGTGGCCCATGGATCCTGCATGGATGTAATGCATCCATGCCTCTACAATTAGTTGGTACAGACCCCTATTTTGTTATCTATTGGACAATATTTCCTTTTTGATCACATCCTTATGCTGATGTGATCTCCCTCTTTCTCCATCCATGCTTATCTTTAGTTTACCCTTTGCCCTATGGAAAGTCCCCCCCTTACCTATGACTGCTTATTATGGTCATAGTCATCTTCCCTCCCCTATAAATATGACTGCCATGTATAGTAGTTTCCCTAACTAGATCTATGTTTAATCTATGTGATATTTGGTTTTCCTGCTATCCCTGAGTAAGGGCCACAGTCCAGACTTCCCAAACCATACCAGACTTCTATCAGTCTCCTGTCTACTGTTGAGTGATAGCTAGAATGCTAGGGAACTATTGTGTCTCAGATCTATACCTGTAGATTGCATCACAGAAGATAAGATTATATTCCTGGAGAAAGAGTTGCCATTGCATATGTCTTTATGAGAGTTTTCTTGCTTTCTTGAAGTATAGAAGGTTTTTGTGGTTGGTGAGGAGAGTTACTGGGTATTTTGTTCCAGTAAGGTAGTATCTCCAATCATCCAGTGCATGGATTACCCCTAACAGTTCTTTATCATATATGTCATAATTTTGTTCCACCAGGGATAAAGTGCTTGATCTGTATACACATGGGTGTAGGTCTTCATTGATGTCTTTCTGCATGAGAATCCCCCCTGTTCCCACTAGAGATGCATTAGTCATGATAAAGAAGGATTTGGATGGGTCTCATATTGAAAGGATTGATTTGATAAGAAACTGTTTTTGCAGTTCCCTGAAAGCTTTCTTCTGTTCCAGTCTCCAGTGCCACTTAGTTTCTTTTTTTGTGAGTTCAATGAGCAGTCTAGCTTTACTGAAGAAGTTATCTATGAACTTTCAGTAGAAATTGCAGAATCCTAGGAAGGAATGGGTTTCTTTCATGGAGGTGGGGGGGTTCCATTTGGCTATGGCCCTCAGTTTTACTGGATCTATTCTGATGTGTCTCTCTGTGATTATCATTTCTAGATACTCTGTTTCTTTGACATTGAATAAATATTTTTCCAGTTTCAGATAGAGTTTGTGTTTCATCATTCTTTCCAGTATCTTCTTAGTGTACTCATCATGAGTTTTCTGATCAGGAGAGTGGATTAGGAGGTTGTCCATGTATATAATTAACCATCCTTCAGCTAGGTAATCAGCAAAGAGATCATTCATCAGGGCTTGGAATGTGGCTGGGGAATTATAGAGCCTGAAGAATATTACAGTGGATTTGAATAGCCCCATTGGTGTGATAAATAATGCCTTCCATCTATTTTCAGATACAATTCATACATTGTTATACCTCCATCATATGTCTATCTTGGTAAAGATCTTGAACCATCTTATTTTGCTGATCAGATCTCTGATTAGGGGTAATAGATAGGCATTTTTGATAGTATGTTCATTTAGGTATCAGTAGTCTTAGCAGGGCTGGAGTTTTCCATCTTTCTTATCTACAAAGAAGAATGGGGAAGCTTAGGGGGATTAGAAGGGCTGGATCTTTCCACTTTTGAGGTGTTTATCAATAAATTTCCTGCAGGCTTCTGTCTGTTCTGGATTTAGCAGGTAGTTTTTTGCTTTTTAAGAAGTGAAGGACAGCAGGAGGTCAATGTGATGGTTATAATTTCTTTTTGAAGGTAGGGTAGTGGTTGCCTCTTCAGAGAACATCTTCTGGTATCTGAGAAATTTCTCTGGTAGGGTCATCTATTTTGCTTCCTCTCTTCTTGCTATATCTATGGAAATGGTGAGTTTATTAATTTCTTCCTTGGTTGAATAGTATCATATGAGTACTTCCACATTTGGTTCTTCCACTAGATTAGTAGTGAGATACTTAATTAAATATCTTTGTTCTTCTGGGTCCAGTGTTCTTTTTCCTCCTTTTAGTTTCTTATTTATCCAGTCAGTAAGTGGGTTGTATTAGATTAATCAACTCATTCCAAGTATTATATCTGTTTTGCTACATTTGATCACTATATAGTCTCTGGTTTCTCTCCTTCCTTCTGATACAGGATGCAGGACGTGGAGTCTGAGATTCCGAGCGATGATCTGATCTACTCTCTAGAAGAGGCGAGGGCTGTAGCAGATGCACATGGCAATGAAGGCTTCCTGGGTGGCAGCGAATTCGTGAATGAGGATCAAGCGCAGGGCTAGTACCTATCGTGTAAGGACTCTCTCAAGAAACGGTAAACCATCCACTGTTTCAAGGTACAGCAGATTCCACGTAAGGTTGCATAGATTCTAACTAGGGAAACTATAGAGTTACATGGGCGCTATTTATACATAAAGGGGAATAGATGGAAATCTATTCCCTTCTGGGAAACAGGGATACTACTTGCCATAAGAAGCAGAAAGGAATGGAAGCATCCTGATGGAATGGAATACAAATACTGTAATTGACGGCATGCACTGCCAAAAGAAGGAAAAAGAAGGGCAGTGCATGGGAACTCTCTCATGGTCATGAGAAGATTCCTAAAAGGGATGTCTGAAAGGATATATGAGATCTTGTACGGGAAAAAGAAGATAATACCTAAACTGGCGGATGCTGTGTGGAGCGGAAAGAGTGGCTAGGTAACTGACGTAACAAGAGAGATAGATCTAATATATCCTAAGAGGAATCATCGGAAGAAAAGGGGAAAGCGTCTCTTCTGCATTCGAGGTAGGCCTCTACCTCTAGTTGGTCCCACTGGAACCATTGTTCCTGTCTGGGTGGGACATTCTCTTGGTTGGCGGATAGAGGGGGTGACGCTGACCAGAGGTTGAGGGATTCCCCCCAGGCTAATGGGGAAGAGAAGTCGTCATCCTCTAGCATAGGGACATCTATAGAAGAAGAAAAAGAGGAGGCATCCAGTGCCTCGGGGTAGGGAGTGGGTGAGTGTCGCCATCGTTCCATAACACCTTCTATGGATATAGTGATTGTGATTTTATGAGTTATATCTCCCTCTTTATTTGAGGTTCCATCAGCATTGATAGCTATCCATCTGAGTTTTAATTTTGTGAGGAGAAGTTGAAGTTTTCAGAATATGGTTTTATTGATAAAGCAGTTGATTGCTCTGCTGTTGATAAAAGCTTTGATCTCAGTAGTTCCTGAAAGTATTTGAACAGAGATTGTGATTAACTTTCATTCTATAGATTGTACAATCCAGGTCATAGGAGAGTAACACACTGACTGAGCTCTTCTCATTAAAAACCCTTGGCTTTCTCAATTTGTGTCCATAACAGTTTTGTGCTTATTTTAGTGACAGTTTCTTCTTCTCCTTTCCCTTGGTAGATCAGATCTTCATATACTTTTTTGAGGATTTTGATTATGTCTTCCTCTTTAACATCTTTTTCTCCTAAAACCTTAATATAGTTAGTGATTGCCAATGGTGCAGGGGTGGTGGAGACTTCTTTGGTCTGTTCTTTCTTTGGAACTTAATATGGGAGGATATTCCTGGTCATGGATGATTTCAAGTAGAGCATCCTACTTTGTGACAAATGAAGCATCAGTTTTCCTTGATGTGCTTGGCATGACTAAATGGGGATAGTTTGATGATGTCAATGTCCATTGCATTTGGATCACATGCTTTGGCTTTATACTGATTCCCTTTCAGATCTTGGACTCATTTGATCTGCCTCATTTGTCCATAACTGGCTTTGATCCATCCTTTAAGGTCTTCTGGTTCCTTGATTCCTATAATCTTTTCTGCAATCAATGGATTGAGGCCTCTAATAAACCATTTCATCAGGGCAGTATCATCTGTTATTTTTGCTTTCCTGGTATATAGTTGGAAGTTCTGCATATATTCCTGCAACCTTTTTGTCATAGGGAAGGAGTCTTTGTCCTTCTGTTTGAGAGCAGCTAACTTCCTCCTATAATCCAAGTGATCTTCCTTGGATGAAAATGCCTTTAAGAAATTTTCCTTAAAAGTTTTTCAACTCTGTGTGTCTGAGATCATTTCTGCTTTTTGCTAATTATAGTATGCTTCAGAGAATGTCTTCCCTCTCCCTTTGCTCATTTTGTTTAGGGCAGTATTAATCTCATCCTGATCATAGGTGTAGATATCATCATTCATGGAGAAGCAGTTACTTATGGTCATGATCCACCATGTAGTGTCTTCTCCTTTCCCTAAGAAGTCGATTGGTAATCCTGCTCATTTCTCCTGCATTTTGATCTGTTCCCTTCTGGGTGGGAGATTGATTTCCAGGGCAAAATCTTCTCCTATTGATTCTGACATAGCTGTATTAGGTGGGACAGGAGTTGTATTCCTGTTGGCTGTAGCAATTTCTGTACTAAGAGTCAGAGGTGCAGGTAGGCTCTGAGAAGGTTGATAATAGGTTCTGATGTTATGGGGTTGGAGGTTGTGATGATGGCTATAAGTTGTAGAGCTTTCTTCAATTTGAAGTCCTCTAGGTGGATTGTGGATAGGGACATTTCTGTAGGAGTTATCATATTGGGCTAGTTCCTCTCCCTCTGAAAGTGAATCAGTGGTGGAGTAAATTGTGATGGATCTTCCCTAGTGGGGATTGAGGCCCACTAGACTCTTTTTGATAGAACAAGGAGTGAACTAGGTTCAATTAGATCTTTTGTGATGTGATCTACAGGTATAGATCCAAGACACAAAGATGTTTCTAAGTTCAAGCTGTTACTCAACAGTAGACAGTAGACTGAAAGAAGTCTGGTAAGGTTTGGGGAAGTCTTGCTGTGGCCCTCACTTAGGGATGGCAGTTTGAACCAAATATCATGTAGATTAAACATAGATCTAGTTAGGGAAGTTACTGTACAAGGCAGTGGTATTTATAGGGGAGGGGAAGACTATTATGACCATAAGAAGCAATCATAGGTAAGTAGGAGACTGTCCTCTAGGGCAAAGGGTATGGAAGATAAGCATAGGTGGAGGAAAGGAAGATCACACAGATGAATGGGGCACAATTGTAAATGAAAGGTAGTCCATAGATAAGAGATAAAGAAAGGAAATTGTACAATGAAGAAAGGGATGTCATGGATGGGCTACATCCATGCAGGACCTGTGGGCCACTTGGGTGTGGATTCAGTCTCCTCTAGCAGGATTAGTGGGGCTTGGACATTCCACCACCCTGGGACTACATGTTATGCTGGACAAGTGTGACACCTAGTCTAATCCTTTATCATAGCACGCACTCGATAGTAGCGTGAAGACTAATAGAGATCCTGAGGATTCGCTGCAGTGACTCTTTCACACTGAGGAAACTAGACACCACACTTATGATTGCATAGATCTAGCTGAGGTTTACAAGTACAGGTGGCTACCGTATTTATAGTGATCCCCTAAGGTATAGATCCTATATCTGAAAGGGAAGAGGCACTGTAGATCAAGATCCACAAATGCTACACCTCACATGAGGCAAGGAATGAGGTAGTCCGATATGATGGTAAATGAAAAGGGGCTAGTGATGCCCAACATACTAGATGAGAGATAAGGCAATGCGGCCTCCATCAGGAGAGCCTAAGTAATGGTACATCAATGGAGAGGTTGTTGACAGAAGATCTGAAGTAGATCAATGACCTAAAGTGTCCCCAATACTGAGGCAGAAAAGGAAACTCAGCTTTTGGATATCAAAAGGAAAAATAGGGGGCTCATCGTCTGACTTTCAACCTCTTATCACAACCACTCGTCAGCCTGTGGCCAGGCCAGCTCCTCTTCCAACGGGGGATCTAGTTCATTGACATCATATCCATTCCCCATCCATAACCAACAAGTGGTGCAGAAGCAGTCCTTCCAGTGACCAAGATAATCCCTGTCCAAAATCATAATACTACATCACTGGTGGGTTTCTCTCCCCAGGTCACTCCGTCCGCTTCTTCTTGCCAAAAGATGTGCCTTCCATTGTTACTTCCTCCATAGGCAGCTGTGGTGATGTTGATATTAAGGCAAGGTTGGTCTCATTCAGAAGGAAAAGGGGTTGCCCTCCACAGGTAGTCTATATAATGTGTGACATGTTTTGCTGGCAAACAGGGCATCCCATAATATATTTCCTAACAAATGTAGTAAGGCTGGGCCACCAATAGTCCCTGGCCAATAGTTGAATGGTTCTATGTTGTCCCCCATGTCCCTCAGTGGTGGAGAAGTGGATGTTATGGACTAGTTTCTTGTGGGTATCTGGCAGGATATATAGATAGTGGTGGAAATAGAGTTGTCCATGTTTATACATCCAGTCAGAGGGGTGGGAGTTATCTGGGATGTTATTTTTCTATGATATGCATTGGAGGGCATTCAGAATCAAGGAATCTTTTTTGGTGGATATTTTTATTTTTTTCTGCAGGGCTAGATCAATTTTATTGATGAACATCTCTTCTGTTAGTAGTTGTAATTTGGAATTATCTTCCATTACATCTGGGTTTGGTAGGTGAGAGAGGGTGTCAGTGGGTTCTATCTGCCTTCCAGGTAGATAGTGGAAGATCAGATTATATTCTTGGAGGAAGAGTTGCCATTGTGTGTGTCTGTGTGAGAGTTTTCTAGCTTTTTTGAAGTACAGGAGATTTTTATGATTTATGAGGAGGATTACTGGATGTTTTGTTCCAGTGAGATAATGTCTCCAATTATCTAGTGTATGGATTACTCCTAACAGCTCCTTATCATATATGTCATAATTCCATTCTGCTGAGAATAAGGTGCTGGATCTGTAGGTGCATGGATGTAGATCTCTATATATATCTTTTTGCATAAGGACTCCCCCTGTCCCTACTAGTGATGCATCAGTAATGATGAAGAAAGGTGTTATGATCCCTGACAGGGATTATGTTGATCATAGGAAGGATTGTTTCTGTACAACCTGTTGGTTGTGGATGGGGAATAGTTATGATGTGGACAAGTTAGATCTGCCTTTGGAAGAGGAACCAGCTTGGCCTATGGTACATAGATGAGTGGATCAATTAGTGGGTGGAAAAGTCAATTGTTGTTCCTTCGCTTCTCTCTCTTGATATCCAAAAGCTGAGTTTCTATTTCCACCTCAGTATTGGGGACATTTTAGGTCATTGATCACCTTCAGATCTTCTATCAATAACCTCTTTGTTGATGTACCACTATTCCAGCTCTCCTGATGGAGGCCTCATGCCCTTATCTTCTTGTCTCCTTATCCAGTATGTTGGGCATCACCAGCCCCTTTTCATTTTCCTTATTTTTGGACTACCTCATCTTCTTTGCCTCATGTGAGGTGTAGCACTTGTGGATCTCAATCCTGTAGTGCCTCTTCCTATTTCCAGAATAGCCCAGAAAGATAGTGACTTTGCACCTTTGGGGGCAGTACTATAAAAATGGTAGCCCTTTGTACTAGTAGCCTCAGCTAGATCTATGCAATCACAAGTGTGGTGTCTAGTTTCCTCAGTGTGAAAGAGTCACTGCAGCAATCTTATCCTAAGGATTTCTACTAGTCTTCATGCTGCTATTGAGTGCATGCTGTGATAGAGAATCAGCCTAGATGTCATGCTTGTCCAGCATAACAAAAGGCTTTGATGGGTCCAGTATGAAAAGGACTGGTTTGGTAAGAAATTGTTTTTGTAATTCACAGAAGGCTTTCTTCTGTTCCATTCTCCACTGCCACTTGGTCTCCTTTTTTGTAAGTTCAATGAGTGGTCTTGCTTTAGTGGAGAAGCTTTCAATGAACTTCTGATAGAAGTTACAGAATTGTAGAAATGAATGGATTTCTTTTATGGAGGTAGGGGGGTTCCATTCAGCTATGGCTTTCAGCTTTAAAGGGTCCATCCTAGTATGTCCTTCAGAGATTATCAATCCTAGATATTCTGTTTCTGTGACATCAAAGAAGAATTTTTCCAATTTCAGATAGAGTTTGTGCTCCATTGTCCTTTCTAGTACCTTTCAGGTGTGTTTGTCATGAATTTTCTGATTGGAGGAGTATATCAGGAGGTCATCCATATATATTATCAGCCATCTTTTAGCTAGATAATTAGTGAAGATGTAATCCATCAGAGCTTGAAAGGTGGCTGGGGAGTTACAGAGTCCAAAGAATATTACCATTGGTTTGAATAGCCCCATTGGGGTGATGAACACTGCTTTTCATCTGTCTTCAGGCACTATCCATATGTTGTTGTATCCCCATCATATATCCACTTTGGTAAAGATTTTAGATCCTCTTATTTTATCAATTAGATCTCCAATTAGGAGTAGTGAATAAGCATTTTTGATGGTATGTGTTATGAAGTAATGAAGGCAATCTTCTATGCCTTATCAAGAGGACTTGGACTGGCTGTCTTTTTCCTCAACCTTGGCCCAGGGAGATATGGGATGGAGATGCCAATGCCTGGAGAAGAAAGGAGGAGCACCCCCTGAAGAACATATCTCTGATATGGGAGAATGAGCCTTGGTACAATTGAGATTGTAGAGAGCTCATAGACTTCATAGACAAGCAAGAACATTCTTTTCCCTTCTTCTAACCACCTGTTCCCCCTTTACTCCCCTTTCCCATAAACCTCTCTGATACTGCTTAGTGGCCACCCCACCTTCCCTTCTCCTCACAACATCTGCCAGGGGTAAGCCTTTCTTTCCTTTTTTACTAAATCTATGATATAAGGGAACAATATAACTTCTTACAAATGACCTTCAAAATCCTATGTTAAGGTTTAGACCCAAACTAATGGGGAACCTTCACATACTGCCTCATTTCCCTTTATATTCTAGGGCAGTGTGTGCAGCCTTCTTTCATTTAATGCTTTAGAATGCTTTCTCCACTCCACTTTTCTTTATAGCAGATAGTATTTCCAATAGACTACAAGAGAATAGATTCCCATTTAGTATATAAGTGCCCTGTACATTATAGATATTCTCCAGTTAGAATCTATGCATTCTTATGTAAAATCAGCTATACCTTGAAACAGTGGATGGTTTACCATTTCTTGAGAGAGTCCTTGTGTGATAGATTCTAGCCCTGCACCTTATCCTCACCACCAAGTTCTCTGACACTCAGCAGGCCATCCTTCCCATCTGCATCCAGTATGGGCCTAGACTAGGCTCCTTTGATCACTCCATCACTCAATGGCTACATCTCCATGTCTTGTATTTTGTATCAAAAGATTCTAACTCTATTTCCCCTCCCTCTGTTTCATCAGAAAGGGAAACCTTATCACCAAGATTATGATCCAATCTGGATCAGATGATGACCACCCCTCTGGCTCCTCCACTGACCAGTCTATATGAAGGGCTCCTATCCCAGAGACATCTCAATGCCCCATGAGCAGACCAACTACTGGAACTTCTCCTATCCCCTGTTCCTATCTCACACCAAGTACTCCTCAGATTACTTGAGGGTCACCCTCATCTACACTATCTCCTCTCTCAGTTGAGCACTCCCACCACCAGACCCCTTCTATATGAGTGGACATACCAGTACTTCCTTCAATGCTTTCAGGAGAAGGATCAACACCCCAGACTGCTGTTCTTGCAGCTCCCCATACCACCCCTAGCCACCAACACCTGGAATACTTTGTCAGCAGATCACCCCATTCCTCTAGAATCACTGACCCCCATATTAGTGCCCACATTGAATCTATGCAACAAGCTACTGAGGAAGCCCAATGAACCCTCTCTACTTAACAACAACTAACCACCATGAGGTCAAAAAAGAGGATTTCTCACTTGCATTACTCCTAGGATGAATGACCATGGATGGAAAGCTACCAGAAATAAAGGCTGCCCTCTCAGCAGACTTTTCAGGGAATAATAAGAACACACTATGGTGGATCTCTGCCATGGAGAACTATTTTAATGTCAACATACACATATACAGTGGTGATGCAAGCAGAATAGTCACAGTGCTCAACAAGATGTCAAAAGGAAGAGGAAGAGTATATGCCAAGGCATGCTATGCCAAACCAACACCAGAAAAACCAGAGGATAGGATATGGAACAAATTTGTAGAAGACTTCACAGCTTTCTTTGTTTCTAAGGAAGAAAAGGCCAACTGTTAAACTAGCTATGACATACTTCAATGGTAACTCTGGAGGTCCAGAGCTATGGGTGGTCAAACAGGACTTGGCTTCACATTATGTGGTGCTCCTCTACACTAAGTCCAATGTTCTGAATTTCAGAGGGGTCAGAATATGGCCAGAGAATTGGAGTAGAGCTGTTAAGGCTCAGAACAAAGGGGGACAAGCAGGACAAGGATTGTCTGGCTCAGTCAGAGTGAAGGAGTGTGATGGAGTGAGACAGGAGTCAAGTACATTGAGTATCAAAGGAATAGTGTATGTCAAATGTATGTCAATTTTCCAGCTGAGGTATCAGTTGGAAGTACAGAGTTTATATATACATGGAAACAGATTACTAAGAAACTGCAGAGTCAGAGGTGGAGTTGTACCAGAGCATTGTCTTGAGGTAATGCCTTTTAGTAATCAATCAGTATGGATATAGAAGATAACCAGAAGTGTATGTAATCAGAGATGACAAGGAAACATAATGAGTACAAGTCTGGATCAAATATCTATGAGATAAAGGGAAATCACACTAAAGTTGCTAAAAAGTTGCAATTGGAGGAGTGGAGTTGCATGAGATATAACACCAATGCAAGGAGAAAGATAGGAAACCTTAGACAAGAAAGAGGAGGTTCAACTGTGAAAAACACTCAGAAATATATCTAGGATTTCCAGCTACTTGCTACCAAGTCTGGAGTAACAGACAAAGGAGCCCTATATGAATGGTTTATTCATGGGCTGAACAATGATCTCACCAGAGATATCATTAGGATTAACAAGCTGACCACCCTGGCTGGATGGGCCAAGAGTGCCCAGAAGCAAGTAAGACAGCTCAAATGGATAAGAGACCTCAATGGAGGAAGATACACATATCAGGGTGCTGGTACAGGATGGTCTTCATATAACCCTAACACCATGGACATAGATGTGATATGTCTCACACCTGTTGAAAAAGCCAGACATATTAAGGGAGGCCTGTGCTTCATTTGTCACCAGAAGGAATGCTTCACCAGGAACCACAAATGCCCAGGCTCTGGCAAAGCCACAGGCAAGACTTCTGACTCTCCATTAAGAGAAAGGGTGAGAGAAGTAAGGGAGGAAACACAGGGCACTCTATCACAGGATGAGATCTTGGAGTATATCCAGAAGATACTCACAGGAAAGAAGAGAACTAATAGGGAGATCCTTCAGGTCCTGCAGCAAGTCTATAAAGACAATAAGTATGCCAATGATGAGGAATCTGATGGACAGGGGGAAAACAACAATGATGAGCATGTTAATGTCCTCTTGACTAAACTTCTTGAGAAGATAGCTAAAGTAAAGGATTTTTAAAGGGGAAATGGTGGTTAATGTCCAAATCCTCTAATAGATTACCAGATGCTCAAAGGAATGAAGATCTATGCTTGTCCTAGTAAAGATCTGAACCACATCTGAAATCATTAACACAGAAGCCCTGATTGACAGTGGGGCAACCAGAAACTTAATCAGTGTTATGCTTAACAAGCATAACACCTAGTCTGATCCTTTATCACATCATGCACTCAATAGTAGCATAAAGACTAATAGAAATCCTATGAAGAAGATTGCTGCAGTGACTCTTTCACACTGAGGAAACTAGACACCACACTTGTGATTGCATAGATCTAGCTGAGGCTACAAGTATAAAAGGCTACTGTATTTATAGTGTAATACCTAAGGGTGCAAAACTACTACCTCACTAGGCAAATCTGAATATAGGAAGAGGCATTATTGGATCAAGATTTAATAGTGTAATACCTCACATGAGATAAAGAAACAAGGTAGTCTAAGGATAAGGTAAATAAAAAGAGGCAGGTGATGCCCAACATACTGAATAGGAGAAATGGAAGATAAGACAATGAGGCCTCCATCAGGGGAGCTGAAGTAATGGTATATCAACAAAGAGGTCATTGATAGAAGATCTAAAGGAGATCAATGACCTAAAGTATCTCCAATACTGAGGTGGAAAAGGGAACTCAGCTTTTGGGAATCAAGAAGGAGAAATAAGGGGTTCATCAATCAACTTTCCACCCTATTCAGTTGGCCCACTCATCAGCAGCTGGCCAGGCTGGTTTCTCTTCCAAAGGAGGGTTTAATTCATCCACATGGTATCCATTCCCCATCCATAACCAACAGGTAGTGCAGAAGCAATCCTTCCTATAACCAAGATAGTCTCAATCGGAGATCATAACAATCAGTGCTCAGTGTGCACAGAAATGGAAAATTCCCCTTATGGACCTTAAAGAGCCACAGAATGCCATCAATGCTGATGGATCCCATAATACTGGAGAAAGTATCATCCAGCATGGATTTTTGATGATGACCATAAGAGGACAAACCTCCAGATGAAGTCTCATGGTCCTCAAACAGGGAAAGACCCCCCTTATACTTGAAATGGCCTGGCTAGCAGAAGAAATCTCTATAATAGACTGGGAGAAAAGAGAATTGCTCCTAGTAGCCAAAGATAAAACTAACCATTTGTTGTAGGAGATGTAGCAATACTTTGTGAAATATATCACTGAAGACCTGGACAACCCATCCAAAGAATTGATTATCAGGGAGAGCCTCATGAAAGAGGAACTGATATAAAAGACAATGGTCTCTACCAAAATCGCCAGCTAGCAGAAGACTGAGAAGAAGGAGCTTCCACCAGAGTATAAGGAGTATGTGAAGGTCTTCTTAGAGAAAGCCACCACCAGCATGCTCCCAGAAAGGACTTACAACCACAAGATCAAGCTCACTCCAGAGTTCATTTCACAACAAGCAAAGAATCACTTGCTCAATCCTGAGGAAACCCAAGCATGTCAGGAGTTCATCATAGAACATCTGAAGAGTGGAAAGATTATCCAGTCAACATCACCACAAGCCTCCCCCTTCTTTTTCATTCTTTTTCATAAAGAAGAAAGATGGGAAGCTCCACCCATGCCAGGACTACTACTATCTAAACTCCATGACTGTCAAGAATGCCTACCCCCTACCCCTAACTGCCAACCTAATTGATAAGGTCTACCACTCCAAAATCTTCACCAAAATGGACATCTGGTGGGGATATAACAATATCAGGATTGCAAAAGAAGACCAATGGAAAGCCACATTCATCACCCCAATGGGCCTCTTTGAGCCCATTGTAATGTTTTTTTGGCTATACAATTTCCTAGCCACTTTCCAAGCTCTCATGGATGATATTTTTACCAACTACCTGGCTGAAGGGTGGTGAATCATCTACATGGATGACTTGTTGATCCACTCAGCTGACCCAGCCACCCACCACAAACAAACCAAGAAGGCGCTTACCTGCTTGGCACAGCATAAACTTTTCTTGAAGCTAGAAAAGTATACTTTCAACATGCTGAAAGTAGAGTACCTAGGACTGGTACTACAGAAAGGCAGCATAGCCATGGACCCCA
>JBBPJU010001187.1:0-13436 GCA_038088875.1 Austroboletus festivus
TTATGGCCATAGTAGTTTCCCCTATCCCTATAAATAGAGCTGCCTATGTACTTGTATTCCCTAACTAGATCTACGTTTAATCTATGTGGTATTTGGTTCAAACAGTCACCCCTGAGGAGAAGGTCACCGATAAGACTTACCTTAACCATCCTGGACTTCTATTAGTCTCCTGTCTACTGTTGAGTGACAGCTTGAACTTGGCAATATCTTTGTGTCTTGGATCTATACCCATAGATCGCATCACAGAACCTATCGTCACCCTTCTAAAAGCCTACCTGCACCTCCAGCCCTTAACACTGAAGTTGCTACAGCCGACAAGAATCCAACTCCTGTCCCACCTAATACAGCTATGTCACAACCAGTAGAAGAACCTCTCGATCTGGACATTGACCTTCCCCCACCACCTAGAAGGGAAAGGACAAAGATGTCCAAAAAAAGAGTGGGCTTACCAACCAACTTCTCCAGAGAAGGAGAAGATGTGACATGGTGGATGTTATGGAACGATGGGTGAGGCCTCCTACTCCATATCCGGAGGAGTTGGACACCCTGTCTTTTTCTTCTTTAGACCAACCAATGGACTTAGACACGGACTTCTCCAGTGAACATGCCTGGGAAGACTCTCTGGACATTTGGAACGCCTCTCCCCTGCTCCTGGAGAATCAGGAAAACATTCCCCCCAGGAACTCTGAATGGTTTATATGGGACGCAGAGGAGTTAGTGGAGTTCCTACTTTAAGTGGACAGGCCCTTCCCTTTTCTCTGACTTTTCCTCCTTTACTTCCCCTCCCATTCCTGACAAGTGAATGTCCTCTTTTAGGATATATTATGTTCTCTTCTAGGTTCCAGACAGTTACCACACCACCTACCAACTCCTCATAGCATCTGCTGGATGTGATATTGCCTTTCTCATTATCTGATGAACTCGTATATCCTAGCTAGAGTTTAGGTTTGGAACTTATTCCTCAATGAGGAAGGTTCCCATGCACTGCCCTTCTCTTTTATCCATAGGCAGTGCATGTCTCCATTTTACAATCTTCATTTGGACGCTCCTCTATTCTTCATCTCCAAAGAGGGTGAACCTTACTCCCATACTGGAAGTTATCCTTTATGGGAGCATATTCCTGTACCAATCCCCATTCAGTATATAAGTGCCCTTGTATTATAGTTAGCTCTCTAGCTAAATTCTATGCAACTTTATGTGAAGTTTACACTGCACTTTGGAAAGGTGTATAGTTTACCTTTCCTCAAGAGAGTTCTTATCCAGCAGACCCTGAACTATCACCTCATCATCTTCCATGAGGCCATTGCTGCACAGGAGTCAGTACTAGCAGTGTGCCTCAGGTTCAGTCCAAACCTAGGCACATTTGATCAGCTAATAGCCTGGAAGCTCAGACTTCATGTCCTGCATTCCATATCAGTGGATCATGACCATGAGTAACTACTTCTCCATGAATGACGATATCTACACCTATGATCAAGACAGAATCAACACTGCCTTGAATAAGATGAGCAAAGGAAGAGGAAAGACGTTCTCAGAAGCCTACTACAATCAGTGAGAAGTGGGAACATTTCCAGTCACCATAAGCTGGAAAAGCTTCAAAAAAAGATTCCTAGCAGCGTTTTCATTCAAGGAGGACCACTTGGACCATAAGAGGAAGTTAGCTGCTCTCAAACAGAAGAACAAAGACTCCTTCCCTACAACAAAGAAGTTGCAGGAATATATGCAGGACTTCCAGCTCTATGCCGGGAAAGCTAAGATGACAAATGACACCACCCTGATGGAATGGTTCATCAGAGGCCTCAACCTGTTGATCGCAGAAAAAGTCATAGCCATAAAGAAGCTGGAAACCCTTAAAGACTGGATAGAATCTGTTACACTTGTGCCAGGTAGGCCCAAGTGTAGCCCTTGTATCCCTATGCAAAGCACAGAGGTGGGGATGGAAGGAAAGGGCAAAGGTAAGTTCTAGAGATTAGACAGGGAAGAGCAGTAGGGGACAGGTGTCATCGAGGATGTCACCAGGGATCAGGAAGTGCAATAGATATTGCCATAGGATCAACTAGGCAGGAGAGGCTGCCATAGTTCTGTCAGAGAGAGATGACTTGGGGTTAGGGGTCAATGTCAGGGAGAGTCATCAGTAACCGAGGGATTGGTGATGTGATGGAGACAGGAGAGAGCTGAGGAACATCACCAATAGTTGAAGTGGTCTTTCAGCAAGAAGACAAGGGGGAAAGTCATTCGGAGGATACTTGCTGATAGAGGGAGGTGTTCCAATGAAAAGACAGTGGGATGTCTGAGACAAGCAGATGACAATGGAATGAGGCAAAAGATGGATTCAAGGAGGTAGAGGTTACAAGAGTATCAGGGGATCATGGTATGGATAAGAGGGAATTGTGCAAGGGAGTAGGGAGTCATCAAGGGAGGTCTAAGATGGAGAACTATAGTACAGAGGTAGCCGCTATATAGTAATCAGGGAAGGCGGCTGTGTAGTACAAGAAAGGGAACAGGGTAAAGGGGACTGATGATGAGTCATGGTGGCGAGTCATCAGAATGTCCAAGAATACAGTGGAACATCAAAGAAGTGCTGACTTAGCCATAAGAATGGAAGGTGATCTGAGATCAGGGGCTAAGTCAGGAAGAACAGATAAGCCGAGATAATAATGGAATGGATGAGTCAGAAGGGTCAAGGGTTAAACCAAAATAAGAGATAAGGAATGACTCATCCATGACAGATATATGGTGAGTAATTGAATCAAAGGGAATGTCTATGACAAAGGGGAATCGAGTAAGCATAAATGACAAGGACTAGATGAGTCAAGGGAAATGGAGCATATCCGCATGGAAGGTAAAGGACTCATCTAGGAATCGATAGGTAGGTCAAGAGTAAGAAGGATCAAGGAAAAAGAGTAGTCCATATAGAACTCAGCTATGTTCCAGGGATGAATCATAACAGAATCCAGTCACAGACAAATGAGACAGATCAAAAGAGTTCAAGACCTGAAAGGGAATTGATACAAAGCAGAAGCACATGACCCTAACGTAATGAATGTCGATGTCATCAAATTATTCCCATTCAACTGAGCAAAATATGTAAAGGAAAATCGCTGCTTCATCTGACACAAAGTAGGGTGCTCCACCAGGAACCATCTGTGACCAGGAACATCTTCCCACACTAAGTTCCAAAAGAAGGAACAATCTAAGGAAATCTCCACTACCCCAGCACCATCGGCAATTGCCAATTACATTAAGATTCTCAGGGACAAAGATGTAAAGGAAGAAGATGTCATCAAGATCCTCAAAGAGGTGTACAAGGAACCAGTCTACCATGGAGAGGAGGAGGAAGAAACTGTTGTGAAAATAAGCACAGAAGAACTCAGGAATTGAGTAGAGTGAGCAAAGGGTTTTTAGCTTGGAGAGCTCCATCAGTGTGTAACTCTCCTAAGACCTGGAATGTATGAAAATCAATTACTATCCCTGTTCAAATACTTCCAGAAACCACTGAACTAAAAGCCCTTGTCAACAGTGGAGCAACCAATTGCTTCATCAATGAATCAATTGCCTAGAAACTATGACTCCCCCTCACTAGACTAAAGTTATGAAGGATCGCTGTGATCACAGACAGAACATCTAACACTGGAGGAGACATAACCCACAAAGCCACCATCACTACTTCCATAGGAGGAAAAGAGAAACAAGAGACTACTTGGTGATCAAAAGTGGGAAAACCAACATGATTCTAGGGATGAGCTGGCTAACTCAACATAACCCAATGATAGATTGGGTACACTGAGAACTAAAGGGAGGAAAAAAGAGTGCCAATCCCGAGGAACAACAATACTTAATCAAATACCTTACCACCAATCTGGCAGAGGAGCCGAATGAAGAAGTGCTTATCTGATGCTGCACAGACCAAGAGGAGATCCACAAACTCACCATCTCCACAGATATAGCCTGAAAAGAATGGAAAAAGGAGGTAGTACTACCAGAGAAATTCTAACAATACCAACAAGTATTTTGGGAAGAAGCCATCACCACACTTCCCCCTAAAAGAAATTATGATCACCATATTGACCTCCTTCCATCCTTTACACCTCAGCAAGCAAAAAACTACCCCCTAAACCCAGAACAAACAGAGGCATGCAAAAAGTTTGTTGAAGAACATCTCAAGAACAGAAAAATTCAAATGTCCAAATCTTCCCAAGGTTCCCCCTTCTTCTTTGTCAATAAGAAAGATGGAAAACTCCGACCCTGCCAAGACTACTGTCATGATCTGCATGGCATTCACTACTGTTGTTTGATTACCCCAAGTTCAGACCACTAGGCAGACAGATGCTGAGTATGGTATCTTTATTCCCAATATCATTCTGGTTATGTTGCTTACTGCTACACTTCACCTTGGACTATCCCCCTAAATTGGTCATTGGTCATTCTTGCACCAATGACACAGTCTTGCCACTGATGCCTGGACATGCCAGCATCTTTATTGGGTTTATCAAACCATATCCGTGATATCAAACTTTAACCTTTGATTGGCAATATGTCCTCTTGTAGAAATATGGTTTCACATGTATTGCTTCACTCATTTACACCTTACCATAGTACTTACATACTATACTGGTTAGGTAGTATTACCTTTATAGGACTATCTAGGTAAATGTTTAATCTATGTGGTATTTGGTTCAATGGTCCCCCCTTAAGCAAAGGTCACTGATAAGACTTACCCAAACCATCCTGGACTTCTGATCAGTCATCTGTCTACCATTGAGTGACAGCTTGAACTCGGCGATATCTTTGTGTCTTGGATCTATACCCATAGATCACATCACAAAAGATCTAGTTGAACCTTGTTCACTTCTTGTTCTACCAAGAAGAGACTAGTGGGCCTAAATCCCCACTAGGGAAGATCTGTCAAAATTTACTCTGCTGCTGATCTCCCATCCGAGGGAGAAGAAACCCACAATGTTGACAATTCCTACTGAAATCAACCAATCCCCAATTCATCTTGAAGACTTCAAATCGGAGGAAGCTCTGCTTCTCCTAGCTATCATCACAACCCCCAACCCCATTCAACCAGAACCTATCGTCACCCTTCTGAGAGCCTACCCGCACCTCCAGCCCTTAACACTGAAACTGTTGCAGCCGACAGGAATCCAACTCCTGTTCCACCTAATACAGCTATGTTGTACCCAACAGAGCCAGAACTAGCCCTGGATATCGATCCACCCCCACCCACTAGGAGAGAGAGGGCTAAAATGTCCGAAAAGTGAGCGGGCTTACCAACAGACTTCTCTGGAGAATCCGAAGATGCAACATGGTGGATCATGACCATGAGCAATTATTTCTCCATGAATGACGACATCTACACCTACGATCAAGACAGAATCAATACTGCCTTGAATAAGATGAGCAAAGGAAGAGGAAAGACATTCTCAGAAGCATACTACAATCAGCGAGAAGCAGGAACAGTCCCAGATACCAAAGGCTAGAAAGCCTTCAAAGAAAGATTCCTTGTGGCATTCTCATCCAAGGAAGACCACTTGGACCACAGGAGGAAGTTAGCTGCTCTAAAACAGAAGGACAAAGACTCCTTCCCTACAACAAAAAGATTGCAGGAATATATGCAGAACTTCCAGCTCTACGCCAGAAAAGCTAAAATGACGGATGACACCGCCCTGATAGAATGGTTTGTCAGTGGCCTCAACCTGTTGATCATGGAAAAGGTCATAGCAGTCAAAGAGCCAGAAACCCTTAAAGAGTGGATTGAAGCCACTCATAGGCAAATGAGACAGATTGACAGAGTTCAAGACCTGAAAGGGAATCAATACAAAGCAGAAACATGCGACCCTAATGCAATGGATGTCGACGTCATCAAATTATCCCCATTCAATCGCACTAAACACATAAAGGAAAATCACTGCTTCATCTGTCATAAAGTAGGGTGCTCTACCCGGAACCATCCACGACCAGGAACATCTTCCCACACTAAGTTCCAAAAGAAGAAACAAACCAAGGAAATCTCCACCACCCCTGCACCCTCGGCAATTGCCAATTACATTAAAGTTCTTGGAGACAAAGATGTGAAAGAAGAAGACATCATCAAGATCCTCAAAGAAGTATATGAAGAACCCGTTTACCAAGGAGAAAAGGAGGAGACTGTAGCTAAAATAAGCACAGCGGAACTCAGAAACTGAGTGGAATGAGCCAAGGGTTTTTAGCCAGGAGAGCTCAAACAGTGTGTAACTCTCCTAAGACCTGGAATGTACAATCTATAAAATGAAAATCAATCACCATCCCCATTCAAATAATTCCAGGAACCACTGAACTAAAAGCCCTTGTCAACAGTGGAGCAACCAACTGCTTCATCAATGAATCCATAACCCAGAAATTACAACTCCCCCTCACAAAACTAAAGATATGAAGGGTCGCCATCAATGCTGATGGAACATCCAACACCGGAGGAGATATAACCCACAAAGCCACTCTCACTATATCCATCGGAGGAAGAAGAGAAATGAGAGACTACCTAGTAATCAAAAGTGGGAAAACTGACATGATTCTAGGAATGAGTTGGCTAGCACAACACAACCCAATGATCGATTGGGTACACTGGGAACTTAAAGGAGGAAAAAGGAGCAAAAACCCAGAAGAACAATGGTACCTGATCAAATACCTCACCACCAACCTAGCGGAAGAACCAAATGAGGAAGTACTTATCCGATGCTGCATGGATCAGGAAGCAATCTGCAAACTAACTATCTCTACGGACATCGCCCGAAAAGAACAGAAAGAGAAAGTACAGCTGCTGGAAAAATTCCGGAAGTACCAACTAGTGTTCTCAGAGGAAGCTACCACCATACTCCCCCCAAAAAGGAGCCATGACCACCATATTGACCTTCTCCCATCCTTCACACCCAGGCAAGCCAAAAACTATCCTTTAAACCCAGAACAAACAGAGGCATGCTGAAAGTTCATCGAAGAACATCTTAAAAGTGGAAAAATCCAGACGTCCAAATCCCCCCAAGCATCTCCTTTCTTCTTTGTCGATAAGAAAGACAGGAAACTCTGACCCTGCCAAGACTACCGGTAGCTAAATGAGCATATGGTCAAAAATGCTTACCCACTACCGCTTATTGGAGATCTGATCAACAAATTAAAAGGATCTAAGATCTTTACCAAAATGGATGTATGATGGGGATACAACAACATTCAAATTGTGCCTGAAGATAGGTGGAAGGCCGCCTTCATCACTCCCCTAGGACTATTCGAACCAACAGTAATGTTCTTCAGACTTTGCAACTCCCCAGCCACATTTCAAGCACTAATGGATGAAATCTTTGCTGACTACCTAGCTGAAGGATGGGCTTATCATATACATGGACGACCTCCTCATCCACTCTCCAAACCAGGAAATCCACGATGAGAGGACAAAAAGGGTACTGGAAAGGATGATGGAGCACAAACTCTACCTCAAACTGGAGAAATGCTCCTTCGATACAAAGAGCACAGAATACCTGGGGATGATCATTTCTGAAGGACAAACAAAAATGGATCCTACCAAACTAAAAGCCATCAGAGAATGGAACCCCCCATCCACCATGAAAGGAGTATGCTCCTTCCTAGGATTCTGTAACTTCTATCGGAAGTTCATCAATGGATTCTCTACCAAGGCCAGACCCCTCATCGAACTAACAAAAAAAGAAAAGAAGTGGTCATGGGGCCCTTTCAAGGAAAACACCTTCCGGGAACTACAAAAACAATTCCTAGAACAACTAGTACTTTCCATCCCTGATCCAAACAAACCATTCTTCGTCATGATGGATGCCTCACTAGTAGGAACAGGAGGGGTATTAATGCAGAAAGATGCAAACGGAGATCTCCACCCATGCGCCTACAGATCCAGCACTCTATCACCAGTGGAATGGAACTATGACATTTACGACAAAGAACTCCTGGGAGTCATACATGCATTAGACGACTGGAGACATTACCTAACTGGAACTAACCACCCAGTAACACTTCTAATCAATCACAAAAACCTCCTATATTTCAAAGAAGCATGAAAACTCTCCAGACAACACGCACAATGGCAACTGTTCCTACAGGAGTATGATCTGGTGTTCCACCATCTTCCAGGAACACAAATGGGCCCAGCCAATGCTCTGTCAAGAATGCCAAATCCAAACCTAGATAATGACAATAACCAAATCCAGCTACTCCTGGAGGAACTATTTGTCAAACAAATAGACATTGCATTATGAGACAAAATTAAAGTTTCTTCCAAAAAAGATCCGCTGGTGCTGGACGCACTACAACACATATACAAGGAAAATCACATCCCTGATAAATCTCACCCCTCGGACTAGACCTATGAAGAGGGACAACTCTACTTCTGCCACCACCTCTACATACCCCCTGATGCCAGAAAAACCTTAGTCCACTCCATCCACTCGTCTGCCGCTGGAGGACATGGGGGACAACACCGAACCATCCAGCTCCTATCCCGCGATTACTGGTGGCCAGGACTATCCACCTTTGTCAGAAAATATATTGCTGGGTGCCCAATATGCCAGCAAAATAAAAATATCAACAACCCACCCCATCCACCATTAATCCCTATCCCCACCACCAGTCCCCACCCCATTCACACCATCTTGATGGATATGATCACCGACCTACCCCCCTCTCAGGGAATGGACTCCATATTGGTTGTGGTGGACCACGGACTTAGCCGGAGGGCAATTTTCATCCTGACTACCAAAACTGTCGACGCGGTAGGGGTAGCTACCCTATTCTTTAAGCATGTATTCCCACACTTTGGACTACATTCAAAGGTGATTTCAGATAGGGGCCCACAATTCGCATCAGCATTCGCTAAGAAACTAGCACGACTACTAAGCTATGATGTCACACTGTCCACAGCATACCACCCACAAACCAATGGAGAGACTGAACGAGTTAACCAGGAACTAGAGACCTATCTAAGGATATTCTACCTAGGACAACAAGACCTTTAGAGCGAATTACTCTCAATGGCAGAGTTTAATCATAACTCCTCAGTACACTCTGCAACCAAACAAATCCCATTTCACTTAATAATGGGCTACGAACCATAGGCCTATCCCCCAATAGGAATGACATTCAACTCCGCCCTCGAAAATCAACTCAAACAACTGGAGTTAGCCAGGGATGAAGCATCAGCCGCAATCACCAATGCCCAACAATTCTCCCACAACTACTCAAAGTTCAAACCTTGGAAGAAAGGTGGTAAAGTGTGGCTATCAAATAAAAACCTTAAAACCTCCTATCCATCAAAGAAACTTGGCCCAAAAAGGGAAGGACCCTTTCCCATCATGAAAGTACTCTCTTCCATAACTTATCAATTGGATTTACCCCCAAACTGGAAAATCCATAATATATTCCATGCATCCCTCCTTTCCCCATTTGTTCAGAATGATGAGTATGGGATTGCCAGAACTCCTCCACCCCCTGAGATCATAGATGATGAAGAGGAGTACAAGGTCGAGCGTATCTTAAACCATAGAGGATACCCAGGCTGCAGATCCTATTTAGTACAATGGAAAGGATACTCCACTGCAGAAAACACCTGGGAACCAGAAAGCAACTTCACCCACGCAGATGAGACTCTACAAACCTATAAAAGAAAACACAAAATATGATCAATGAAAAAACAACCCACTGAACATTGCGACTTCTACAAGTTCTCCCTCAAAAAGCAACTCCCACCACCTACTGGCCACATTGCCAGCCTGCCCACTCCAGGAGAGATGGTTGCTCAGCCCATGAGAGCCAGTGTGCTCAAGACTGGTAGCACCATTGATTCTGTGTCACTCAGCCCATGAGAGCCTGTGTGCTCAAGACTGGTAGCTTCACAGACTGCACCCCCCTTCCAGCTGGCAACCTCCCATAATGAACCAGGTGGTCCCTCTGAGACTATCCCACCATTCCATCCTGCCCCAGTCTCCAGAAAATCCACTGTCCTTACACCAAACACCTCTTCCCCTATCCGCTACATGGTCACTGATCGACTGATCTCTCGACATCCACTCGCCCAGATCATTCGAGTTTATCACCGCTGGACTCGGCTCATCGAGAGCCTCTAGCCATACCGCGATCGCCCTGATCGGACCATTTCTCGGGAAGATACACCCCCTCCTCCTCCTCCAACACTCCAAAAATTGATCTGATGATTCCTCGACATCCACTCACCCGGATCGTTCGAAACGACCACCATTGGAATCCCCTCATCAAGGGCATTCCATCTGTGCCATCATCTTTCTAATCGGACCATAAGTTGGTCGAAATCCATACCCATCCCCTAGCCATCACCCCTAAAAATACGACTACCCTGGAACAGTAGATCCTTAACTAGATCTGTTCCCCATCGCTAGGAACTCCCACCCTCCTTCACCACTGTCACTCCCCGCCCTGGGAACATAAGGCAATAGGTTGTTGTCTTCACAGGAGCTCAGACCTTGACAGGGAGCTAATGTCATGATCTGCATGGCATTCACTACTGTTGTTTGATTACCCCAAGTTCAGACCACTAGGCAGACAGATGCTGAGTGTGGTATCTTTATTTCCGATATCATTCTGATTATGTTGCTTACTGCTACACTTCACCTTGGACTATCCCCCTGAATTGGTCATTGGTCATTCTTGCACCAATGACACAGTCTTGCCACTGATGCCTGGACATGCCAGCATCTTTATTGGGTTTATCAAACCATATCTGTGATATCAAACTTTAACCTTTGATTGGTAATATGTCCTCTTGTAGCAATATGGTTTCACATGTATTGCTTCACTCATTTACACCTTACCATAGTACTTACATACTATACTGGTTAGGTAGTATTACCTTTGTAGGACTATCTAGGTAAACGTTTAATCTATGTTGTATTTGGTTCAACGGTCCCCCCTTAAGTGAAGGTCACCGATAAGACTTACCCAAACCATCCCGGACTTCTAATCAGTCATCTGTCTACTGTTGAGTGACAGCTTGAACTTGGCAATATCTTTGTATCTTGGATCTATACCCATAGATCGTGTCACAACTACCAGTACCTGAATGAGCATATGGTCAAAAACACTTATCCATTACCCCTCATCAGAGATCTAATTGACAAATTAAGGGGATCCAAGATTTTCACTAAAATGGATATATAATGGGGATACAACAATGTCTGGATAGTACTGGAGGACAGGTGGAAAGCCACCTTCATTACACCAATGGAGCTATTTGAGCCTACTATAATGTTCTTCAGACTCTGCAACTCCCTGGCCACCTTCCAAGCACTAATAGATGACATCTTCACCAATTATCTAGCCAAGGGATGGCTCATCATATACATGGATGACCTCCTTATCCACTCCCCTGATCAGAAAATCCATGATGAAAGGATGAAGAAAGTGTTGGAGAGGATGATGAAGCACAAACTCTACCTCAAATTAGAAAAATGCTCCTTTGACATAAAAAGTACCAAATATCTCGGAATGATTATCTCGGAAGGACAAACAGAGATGGACCCCACCAAACTCAAAGCTATCAAAGAATGGAACCCCCCAACTACAGTAAAAGGAGTATGCTCATTTCTAGAATTCTGCAACTTCTATTGGAAATTCATTGATAGATTCTCCACTAAGGCCAGACCCCTTATCGAATTAACAAAAAAAGAAAATAAATGGTTGTGGGGCCCCCCACAGGAAGATGCCTTCCAGGAACTACAGAAACAATTCTTAAAACAGCTGGTACTCTCCATCCCTGATCCAAGTAAACCATTCTTTGTGGGGACTGGAGGGATATTAATGCAAAAAGACCTCAACAGAGATCTCCACCCTTGTGCATATAGATTCAGCACCTTATTATCCACAGAACAGAACTATGATATTTATGATAAAGAACTCCTGGGAGTAATACATGCATTGGACGATTGGAGACACTACCTGACTGGAACTCACCACCCAGTAACACTCCTAACTAATCATAAAAATCTCCTATACTTCAAAGAAGCACGGAAACTCTCCAGATGACATGCATGATGGCAACTATTCCTACAAGAATACGATCTAGTATTCCATCATCTTCCAGGAACACAAATGGGCCCAGCCAATGCCCTTTCCCAGATGCCAAACCCAAACCTTGATAACAATAATAACCAAATCTGCCTCCTCCCAGAGGAACTATTCACCAAACAAATCGATCTCGCATTACAAGACAAAATCAAGGTTTCCTCTGAAAAAGATCCACTGGTGCTGGACACATTACAATGCATGTACAATGAGAATTACATCCCCAACAAATCCCACCCCTCAGACTGGACCTATGAAGAAGGACAACTCTATTTCTGCCACTGACTCTATATACCCACTGATGCAAGAAAGGACCTAGTCCATTCCATTCACTCATCAGCAGCAGGGGGACATGGAGGACAACATCAAACAATCCAACTTCTATCCTGCGATTACTGGTGGCCAGAGCTCTCCACCTTTGTCAGAAAATACATTGCTGAATGCCTGATATGCCAGCAAAATAAAAATATCAACAATCCATCACACCCACCCCTAATCCCTATCCCCACCACCAGTCCCCACCCCTTCCACACCATCTCCATGGACATAATCACTGATCTACCCCCTTCCCAGGGCGCGGACTCTATACTAGTCATAATGGACCACGGACTTAGTCGGGAGGCAATTTTCATCCCAACTACCAAAATGGTCGACATGGCAGGAGTAGCAACCTTATTCTTTAAACACGTGTTCCCTCATTTTGGACTACACTCTAAGGTCATTTCCGACAGAGGTCCACAGTTCGCATCTGCATTCGCCAAGGAGCTAGCCAGATTACTCAACTATGATGTCGCACTATCTACCACCTACCATCCACAAACCAATGGGGAAACTGAACAAGTCAATCAGGAACTAGAAACCTACCTCTGAATATTCTGTCAAGGACAACAGGACCTCTGAAGCGAACTACTCCTGATGGCAGAATTTAATCATAACTCCTCGATACACTCCGCAACCAAACAAACCCTATTCCACCTGATGATGGGCTATGAACCACGAGCCTATCCTCCAATAGGAAAGACCTTCAACCCCACCCTTGAAAATCGACTCAGACTACTAGAAACAGCCAGGGACAAAGCACTAGCAGCAATCACCAACACCCAACAATTCTCCCATAACTTCCCAAAGTTTAAATCTTGGAAGAAAGGAAATAAAGTGTGGTTATCAAATAAAAATCTTAAAACCCCCTATCCATCAAAGAAACTAGGTCCAAAAAGAGAAGGACCCTTCTCTATCGAGAAAGTGCTTTCTCCTGTAACATATCAATTGGATTTACCCCCGAACTGGAAAATCCATAATGTATTCCACACCTTCCTTCTTTCTCCATTTGTCCAAAATAATGAATACAG
>JBBPJU010001188.1:0-13431 GCA_038088875.1 Austroboletus festivus
TCGCGTGTAAAGAGATGGGGTCACTCGCCAGAGTTCTTGGATGGCACTCCGTCTTGTGTTGGTTGGGTGTTTGAGACCACATCTGCTACAGACGATGCGCTTGGACGATGAGTGACATTGCAGATTGAATTTACTTTACCTTGAATAGCGGAGGCCATGCTAACGGAGCGTCTATGTACAGATGAGATGCAGCGAACGAGATATCGATGTCTTAGCATCCGAGTCCCGATCGAGTCAAAGTCTAAAAGAGACTCAGTGATGATTATGTAATCGGGTCACAAGATAATCCTTTCCGTCCGCTTCACGAGTGAGCAGCCCTCCTACATAACTCATCGTACAACAAAATGTTGCTAGCTCCTAGACCAATCGTACAAATAAATCGTTTCACTCGAGGTTGCAGTAAGGTCATCTCGTGCAGGAAGTAACATCATAGCAGATCGGATTGCCTGTACAATATATACTCATTTTGTCGAACGGTTATCGCCGGAGCATGGAAATTCACAAAGCGCTAAAGGCCGAACACTTACTTTACCATAGGTAAGTAATGTGGAAGATCTACCAAGAGAAACGATTCGGCACCGACAGATGTTGGATTTCTGATCCTGCTATATATTTCTTAGTAACAGCTCTCTCAAAAATGCTTGTAGGTACCACTTCCTGTGCAATCAGGAAAAGAGCGTGGGTAACGCATTGAACGAGAGCCAGCGAGATCAAAAGTTATCCAGAGTCAGTTTGAAATCTTGAAACGTACCACACTATCAAGGTTCGCATAATTGCATCTTCTGACCAGAAAAATTGGCCATAACAAGAATTCGCACAACCCTGCATTGAGTAACACCCGATGAATACGATACATGATTCACATACACTTAAGTGACCATAAACACCTCGCCACAATAGAAACAAGACAAGGCTAGAAACGAGCGACGAAACCCTATGCATACTACAGATCCAAATCCAGGGTTAGCAGAGCGTTTGCAGAGTTCATGCACTATCACTTACTCTAGTAAAGGTTCCCATGGTGGTGAACGTCTCCTTCTTTGGCGGGTCGTTCTTGTTGCGGTATAACGACTTGACTGCATCGCTCATATGAGCCTTGCGCTTCGCCTCCTCCACAGCGAGTGAATTCGTCAACGCGCGTGACGCAGTGGATATGGTGGGGTTGAGACTAGGTGCAGGCGAAGGCGAGTGCCCCGCAGAGGACGGCTTCTGCTTTTTTGAGGCAGCAGAGGCTTCTTCGACGACAGCGTCCACGCCGGCTTTCCGCTTCTTTGTTTTCGACTTGGCAGGCTCGCGCGAGCGACGGAGCACCATCGCTGCGTGCATCCGCTTTTCCTCTTCTTCGTTGGGATTGATCGTCAACACGTCAGACGATTGAGAGAATTTGGTGGCACATTGAGGACAGACGTCGAGCTCTCCCTTGTCAACAGCATTCCCATTGCTCTCTTCGTTGCTCGATATCTCTCTAGAAGATAGACTTTGTCCAAGGACCGTCCGTAGACCAGATTGTGAGAACACGCAACCACAGGCGCGAATGTATACAAAGGGTTGGGCGCCATTCATTTCCTTAAGATTGAGAGGGCAGACGAATTGGGGAGTTTCGCTCGGCGATGCGTCGGTAGAACTAGCAGGTGATGATCTCGCTGTCAGCCTCAGTGTTTTGACGTCCTCGCCAAAGGTAAGCAAGGTCATATAACCACTATCAAGGATAGCACACCTTTAACGAACGTATATGGCCACATATCTCTTCCCCATCTCCGTATGCTGACTTGTCTAATAGATACTCTATGATGGCATCCTTGTTATAGAGCTTTCCTAAATCGCACGATACTGCTGGTTCCTGAAGCAGGCACTATAAGGAGTATCAAATTCAATGCATATTGCCATGCGTTGTGATGAAGATGACATACCTTTGAGAGCGCACAGAAAAACCACCTGGCTCGTACTTGATTAGCCTTGTCTGCCTGTTCTGCCTTTTGTCTTGTCCTTACAAGATCACGTCTGTCGGGAATGCTTCCTCCATCATTACCCATGGTGATGGCTCGGGGCAAACTTGGTACAACCGTGGCTGTGTACGGAGGATGACTAAAATAAGGTCCGACTGCTCCACTCCGTCCTCCCCTACTGCACTAACTTAGCTGCGGTTAATATCTCCCTTATTCTATTCATCCACCTCCGATGAAACCACATATTTAGTATGCGCTAGTGCTTCAGAAAACGATTGTTCTGTGGACGGTCTAGGGATTCGTTGTAATGCAACTGCAAAAGGGTCTGCGGGACTGTACCACATTAAATTCGAGCACATACTGGCATCTATTTTGGTACGTTCCTAGTGTGACCATTGTCTTATGTGGTAGGACCTCGAATGTGTCTGATTGGATACAGATTCATCGGCATCGGAGATATTTGCAGGAGCTGATAATGCTGCTTGCATCGCTCGCCACTGATATTGCAGGTTGGGAAAACGGTCGAAGACCTGTAGTGGCTAGCCTGGGTAAGCTTCACGCAAGTGGATGCGTACCATGAGACCAAGAGCGTAACGAAAACAAAGTGGGTCCAACAGCAAGGAACACCTTCAGATTCGAAAGTGTGCCCTACTGTTGGACGCACCTTATTCCCATATAAATTCCCTTGACGAACGTTCCTCTGCACTATACTTCAGTTTTCGAATTACACGAGTGGGCGTCAATGAAGATCAACGCAAAAAGATGTGAAGACTCACCCAAGATGGGTACGTTTGACATGAAAAAGCTGTGGGTGGGTGGGTAAGTAGCTAGCGCTTGTCGGTATTTGTGCTCGTTGAAGTCGCTCAATAATTATCGCGGTCGCACTCGTCGAGGTGATTTCCGAAAAGCAGAATAAAACAAGCAAGGCACATGTCGATTGGTGCAAGCAAGGGCGGTAGCTGGCAGCCAATCCAATCATTGATTTCGTTTCGACCAGAGTCGGAAGTTGGATGACATTATTGCAGGCATCTTGCGCGCCGCTTCGTCCAAAATACTGCGCCAGGACGTTGACAGATGACCGAGATACTGTCGTCACGCTTATGGTCGAGTCGTCCAACGTTCGACCCAGTTGCGCGAGTGGGGTCCATCGGGGCATCTCACATGGAGAGGGATGTGCGTCAGCCAAATGCAAAAGTCGACATTGGGCAAAAAAGTTGAGCCGGGTAAGTTGTATTCGCGTTCGGATCTCGCGTGTTCTTTCAATTATGCGGGAGATCACCTCGTCCTAGGGTCGAGTCATGATTGCAGACGTAAGTCAGTTCGGTCAGCATAAGAATATGCGCGGTCAAGGAAACGATCAAAGTAGCCAGTAGGTGTATGGCCGAAGTCGTCGAGGTGGCCCAGTACAATTGCATCGATTGGTTCATTCCGGCAAACCAGTTTGTCCAGGTGGGAATCGTGTTGTCCACAGTAAGCAATAAAAAAAGTCGACGTCTGGCTTAGGGTCGAGTCATGATGACGCGGACAGGTCCGTTCATGCCGTTTGCATTTTTTTTCGACGACCAGAAGGGTATGCAAGGTCTGCAGGAGGGTTTGCCGTCAACCAAGCAGTCAAAGTTAGCAGTCGGTGTACAGTCGAGGAAATCGTCAAAACGGTTCGTCCTAATCGCGTCGACTGTTCCATTCGGGCATCTCGCGTGCCGTTTCATCTGGGGGAAAGCCTGTTGTTATCAGAAAGCAAATAGAACCATCGATGTCGAACATAGGGCCAAAATATGGTCCAAAAGGATGTTCCATGGTCGAGGGCCAGATACGCTTGGGCAGCTCGCGTGCCATTCAAACTAGAGAGTGAGTGTGGTGAGGTCGCCAGGGGATATACAAAACCCGCTGCTTGAACGTACGTTGCGATGTCTCGCTATCGTTATGGGGGGTGGATGTGGTGAAGATCAAACTAACTGATTGCACTAGCGGCAGTTCGTTCAATCGGGCAGCTTGCGTGCCATGTCACTAACAGGTTTAAGTGATCGAGGGCGCGTCCAGGGACCAGGCGTTAGCAAAGGGAAGGGTGGGAACAAGAGAACGCGCTCGCCATTGGCGACAAGCATAGTGAGAGGGGAAATGACGGGGATGTTGAAGAGGGGGAAGAGTTGGTCGAGTTTATATACTCACAAAGCGTGGCTGACGGTCGGGACGTCCACATTGGGTCTCAGACCATGTTTCCATTGCGACCGAATGTGGTGGCGCAGCATATTCATAGCGTGCTATACACAATGTCCATTGTTCGAAGCCGAAAGAAACCCCATCGCGTTGGCAAAGTGGTCCACACATACATGGCCTTAGCCGAGGGCCAACGCGAGGTTTTGAGGTAAACTAATGTGACGTTCCAATGTCGGGAATCGGGAATTTTCTCTGGCAAATGCTCTAGACCAAGTTAGTTTGTTCCACCTCAGAATCATCATTGATAGATGGACTCGTGATGATGGTCCTTGCCACTGAGTAGCTCGCCGATATAGATTTACCGTAATAACATTAGGCGAAATCCTTTCAATAGTCTTGCGGCAACTTCCGGGAAAGCAATTTACGGTCATATTTGTCCATGTGACTCTATGATATATACAAATGGCCCAATGGTACATATCGTTGGCCAATAAACGTGGCAAGTACATAGTTTGATATCAATGACCGGAAACGATCATTTTCTTGGAAACCCTAACCCATGCTGTGGCATGTTCCATTGTTTCAGCCTGCTTAAGCGCAAGGGGAATATCAATAATGCGATGAAATTATGAAACATTCAGTAACTCATCTTCTTCCGTTGCGTCCTGAGAAGTGCATTCCAAAGATCCTCTGGTAATTTTTTTTTTTGTTTATGCACACTACCCTGACATGTCTGACCAGTGTCTTTGAATATTAGTCCGAATTTGTTGTCAAGTTGCTTGCTCGCGATCCTCGTGTCACGATCACGTGATTGAGAAATCAATGTTGCTGAGTAGCTTGAAAACGCAAAAGTGTTTGCACTATTTCCTCTCTTCCAACTCATTCAAGCTTCTTTGCCTTGCCTAGTATCGACAGTACTCATTTCCTTCTTTTATTAGCACAACTCTGTACAGTGGACTAACATCGTCAGAACTACTACCAAACCCTTGCACCCATGCCCACGTCCACGTCTCCGCTCCTGTTCGCATCCCCGCCGTCAGCCCGAAAGCCCGCTTTGAAACGAAGACGGCTCAACCCTGCCGTCGATCCGGGGTGCCAACCCGGTCGGGCGCTGACGGACAACTCTAATGTGGCTGTGGTTTCGACCTCGACGACGACCCCGTTTTTGTCTTTGTGTGCGAAGCTCTCATGCTCGACATGCCACCGCGCGCTCTCGGCTGCGACTCGGCCAGGTATGGCAGCTCACTCGGTCTGTTCAAGGTAGGTTGTCCCTTCCCGTCCCTCTCCGCCACGCGCTGCCGGTACATTGCCGGGCGTCGAGCGCTGGTATCGGATAGATAAGCAAACAGATCCACTTGGTCTTCGCACGCTCGTCCATTTACCCCGTCTGTCCTTTTTGGTCTAAAAGTGCGCTAACGCATGACTTGCACAGATGTGCCGCCCCGACATGCGCGATCTGCGCGCGTACGTGCACATCCTACACCCGTCCTTTGTCCTTCCCGCCCACACCTGCCCTCACGCGTTCACCGTCCCCGTCGACGCATGCCGGTACACCCATCTCTCCAAAGCGTGCCACGTTGGGTCTCAGCTATGCAACAATGAATTGTGATACGTCTGTCGCGCTGTCATCGCCATCCGTGTCCTCTGCCAAACGCAAGAAAGCGCCGATCGACAAAGATGAGTCGGATGCGGATGCAGATGGCGGCACGGGGGCGGAGCACGATCATCACGATGCGTTGATGACGTCGACGCTTGGCGGTCGTGATGGCGCCGACTCGATCGTCGTTGCTGGCTGTGGACGCGTCGTATGTCGTGCTTGTTGCGTGGAGAGTGTACCAAAGTGAGTGGCTGTCATTTTTGTTCTGTCGTTGTTTCGGTCCGAGGATGCTGATCGTTCGGGGTTTGGGGGTACAGCGATGGAAAACTATGTGTCGACTGTTTTGCGTATGTGTGACGAGGTAACTTCTATCACAGGCTACCCTGCCTGTACTGCGTCATCGTTCAGTTTGATCTGCGTTACCATACGCGTTAGGCATTGTTGGCGCTCTTGCCTTTGCTTGAAAAAATGCCTATTATGCTCAGACCCTCCTTCCGTCGATTATGGTTGTGCTGACATGCTGTCGGTGCTCCGCGTTCATTCATCGCTACATTACTCCTGTTGTACAGCTTTGCTAGAAGATAGTGTATTCATATTATGTAGCGGAGGGAATTCCTGTGGAATTTAGATTTGAGGACTGACAAGACTCAATGATGCATCTTCAAATGCCTAGTTTCCGTGTTGGATGCGATATCACTAAAATACTGTGAGGAGTAGCATTCTCAACGTTGCAACAAAGGCGGGATCAATATTGAAAGGACCGTATCAATACGTATGATTCAAACGGGTACTAGGTATTCTTTTTTACCGCACTCCATAAGCAGCCACAAGAAGCGAGATGTATCCAACATTCTCCCATCGCACGTCCGCTTCGTTTACAGGTTCACGTTGATCGGGACGCAATCCACGCCAATGAGGCCGTCCTGGAAACACCTCACCGTCACCATCATTCAAAAAGAAAAGAAAAGAAAAGAAAGGCAGAACGCACGTCCGTGACGCCGTTGCAGCAAACCGGATCCTGTGTGCAACTCGAACCGGATTCTAAAAGCCCTAATCCGGACAACGGGGAGCACTGGACCCCGATCAGGCCTTGGATATCGCCGAGACCGAGTTGGCCGAGCAGAGAGAGAACCTCCAAGGGCGCATCATTCATCTGAGGCGGAGCGGGGGAGCATTAGTGAGCCCAAGGGCAGGAGCAAGGAACAGCGTACGGTCGTGGTGGAATCGCAGCATTGCAAGGTGCCGGTGTTGCACTCGCCATCATCGAGGCTGCCGGCAGTATCTGGTATAGCGATGACGCTCGCAGAGATGGCGAGGACGAATGCAGACGCGGAGAAGAGCATAACGAACGGGATGCGAGTCAATACGGTGGATACAGGCGACCTAGTGAATGAATCCTGGGCAACGTTAGTACGGCCGACTTTATACCCATAGCAGGGGCACCGGCGGATTGGTATACGAGGGTACGTGAACGGCGTCTTTGTTGCGTGTTCTTTTTTTCCTTTTTTTTTTTCTAGCGCGCTGAACGGGGGAAGCAAGCAGCGCTAGATAGTAGCTCCTGCTCCCTCCTTTCTCGGCGGATATAACCATCCATCCATTCGACCGCGATGCGGAAGGTAATCCATTAGTTCTAGAGGCATTTCGTCTACCAAATGCTAGCTCGCAAAAAGTTCATCTGCGAAATGAAAGAACCCACAGTGTAGTAGGGGAATGGACGGCGTCGAGGGAGGGATGAACCAAACGAGCGGACATGCGTGCGAGTACGTCATCCAGTTTGAACGGTGATGGGGAAGCATTTGCGAATGCGCCCTCGTCGCCAAGAGGGGGACCGCGCCGGAGAAAGTACCTGGTTTATACTCACAAGCAGTCAAATTGACGGAATTGTTAAGTGTCTGGGGAGATGCAGTATCGTCGATCCGTATGCTGGGCGATCGCAAATAAACCAGGTTCATTCTTACATAAAATGCTATGTTGAAGGAGAGAGACAAGAAACACGCACCGGCGTACTTGGCACCGAAACAAAACGTCCGAGACCTTGAGGAACTGACTAATAGTAATCAACGATGGGTCTACCAACCAACTCTCAAACGCACGGGACCTACCAGTCGGCGACATCACCAACGGACACGACCACACGCTCACTTGGCAACACATATACTCGATAACCATGACATGTTGTTTGTCCTACGAGTTAAATTGGAAAAAATAAGAGGAGGCTCGAAGGATACTGCTTACCATTAAAAGTTGTCATAGAATGACGTCGCCGGTCTAATGAGGAGTCCCGAAACGCACCCACCACCATATGAACATCTGCCTTTCACGAGTGAAGAAACAAATCCACTACATTCATCCATGCTTCTGAATCATTGAAATATTTTACTCTTTCCAGCCCAGTCAACAAGTTTTCCACTCTACATATGTCAGCAACTCGGCCTGAGCAGCAGATATTTAAACACAATCAAACCAGAGATTACCAAAGGCATTATTGCACTTTGTGCAATGAGTGCTTTCCAGCAGGAGTCCCAGTTGTCATCGAGTACTTGTTCTGCATATGGCGAGTCCAATCGAAGCAGATCGTTTGATGTCAATCAGGACAAGGGAAGATGTCCACCTTCATGGGTACGGACTCCGAATGTCCCAGTGCATGAGACTACATGGCAACTTCAAACTTCATTCCACTCCTATCCCTCGTCGACTGGGCTCCATCTTAGATGGCTCCCGCTTGACCAACAGAATGCCTTCTCCACACAACTATACCAAAGAGATTACTAGTGGTGACTTCAGCCCCTTAGTCTGTTGACGAGAGTCGGCAAGGGATGGTACAGTACAGTGCAATTTGTTTAATATATATCCAATAGCTTTCAGGTGAATGAGATCACGTCCTCGGAGTCGTTGGTGTCTTGCGTGGTGGCGCTCCTTGCTATTCGGAATCAAGGACAGCTATTTGCACATATAGGCAAGATTTTTCTAGGGCAACTACTTACAGAGAGTGACTTTGAATAGCCGCATTGAAGTGGTGGTGGTTGGTTATAGTAACGAGGCTGCCTGCCATGTAGATTTAGAGTCGCCGGTCGACTTTACATTGGAAATTATCGTTTCCTGCGGACATGAAATGCGAACGTAAATGGCTGATTGAACCTCATGGTGCGTTCTTGGTCCTTAGTCAAATACTGCGAACCATGAAGAGGTTGACGGTCCCAAGCGAAGATCTAAATGTCGGGGTGTCGGGGTTCTTTACTGTAATTTACACCTACCTTGATTCGACTGTCAATTTGTTGCGCCCAGGCGTCGAAATCGCTGGTAACCCTCCTTCCATATGCAGCACAAGACAAGTGCGCGCAATACTGAAACACCGAGCGAGCGAAAAGTCCGGATTACCTCTTCTGCCCGCACACATCGGATCGAAAGCGGGAGGATCCAGCGCACAACCACTATCAAACTTATCGGTCACTTGAAGCACTGAACGTTTAACATCCACCCGAGAGCCTCTGCACAGCAATGATATAGATGGCTTACTGACATGCAGCCTCACGTTCTTGTACGCCACTTCCATGACAGCGTGTGGTTCCGGCGGAAAAGAGTACGATAGATGCAATTCAAATGGCGTTTGATGAGAAACAAAACAGGGGGAGTATCCAGGCCCCTCGGTCTTACATCGTATACCGCGCGGACCACGCTGGCTTACACCACGCATTCTAGAATCGTCAAATAAGATTGCTAACACATGACTCAACTTACTTTTACGGTGACCTCAGCCCGTTTACTGCCCGAACTAAACCAGATCAAGGGACAAATGGGGCAGTGAAAAACATACGACAGTTGGTTCATGATGCCGCAATCTGTCTGAGGCCTTCAATTTATTTGTTTATTTTAACTCCGGGAGAACAATTATTAACGTCTATTTTGAGACCTCCAAAAGTGCCCGCATGCGAGACCAACTATCACGGAGTTGTGCCTGTGCGTACCTTGCCGCAAACAGAATAACCTACAATCTGAAGCTAGGCGATACGACGAACGTAAAGGAGTGGCGTATGCAAGCCGACAAGTTGATCCTAGGAGCTAGAAATCGCCTTTGCGGACCGGCCTGTTTCTTTTGGTATGTCGGCAATGCCCCGCCCCATCGAACGCCACGTCCGACGGGCATGTTTCAAGAGATGAACCGCTGAAGTAGGCGTCATGCCTTCCATGCGTTTTGCTGCACCCTACATCAAACATCGTCAAGTAATCAGCGGGGGACGCCCAGCAGATGTGACTCGCATGCTGACCAATGTCGTGGGTCTAAAGCGTTGCAGTCTCTCTCTCACTTCTTCACTTAGGCCTTTAACCTGCGTATAATCCATGTCGGGATCCAGCAAAAGGGATTCGTCTGCGTGGAATATTTCCAGATCTGCGAGCTGGCGAGCTAGATGAGGTGCATACGTAGCTAAGGTCTCTATTAGTGATGTGTTTGCATACATGATGTTTGAGCTCACCATCAGTGGTGATTCGGGATATGATATGTGGTTCAAACTCTGGAAAGCCCCGTACAACACCACTACCAATGAGATCATCTAGCGTGACAGAAGGTCTGCTTAGCATGTCGTAGGCACTATCATGTGTGGTCAGAAAGGCGGTAACCGATGTCGATGAGCACCTGCCTTCTCATGGCGCCATCTCGGGTTACTGCAAGACCGTACCTCTCCCAGCCCTATTCATTTCGTCAGAATATCACTCAATTCAAGAAATCGCTTGCAGACCTGGGGGCTCAAAACTATCGACTTGAGAATATCCAACCCACACTGTATGGCGTCACAGTCGCTTCTGTATTTTGCCCAGCGTTCCACTGATATTAATCCCGCAGCATGCCCTGGGAGGGATCAATCAAGGGACACCAACCATTCTCTAAATCCACGCACCTATTTCCGTCAGTCTTGCATCTGCGTTATCACATCGAAGCGTCATGCGGTACTCGGAACGAGAGGTGAACATGCGATCTATGGTTTAGCATGAGTAGCGAAAGCGGACGAAACAATCACGATTACAAACATGGTTCTTCTGTTCCTTTGGTAATGAGGTCATCAATCATGACACCCATGTATGCGTCTGCACGGGTGATGGACAGTGGCGGTTGATTCCGTGAGGCAAGACCCGCGTTAATGCCAGCGACACAGCCTTGTGCTGCAGCTTCCTCATATCCCGTGGTCCCATTTATTTGCCCAGCAAGGAACAGCCCCTGGAAAGGTATCAAGAAATGGATGAAACATACTAGTGTCAACGCACTTTTATTCTTTTGGTTTCGAGTGATGCTATGGCAATGTATGAGTACAAAGTTCAAGACAAGACTACGACTAACGCAAAAGCTCTCGAGGATCAATGTGATCATATTCAACCCCATACGCGGGTTTGATCATGCGAACATTTTCCAGTCCGGGAACTGTACGTATCATCGGCTCTTGGAGCTCTTCAGGCATTGAACACGATAGGCCGTTAGGGTATATTAGGTCTGTACGATCTTAGCGCGCGCGACATTGTTTTCCAGGAAAGCAACACTCTACCAGAATCATAACCCTCGGGTTCCAGCCATACCTTGTGGTTACCCTTATCTCCAAACCGAGTAACTTTGGCCTCGAGAGAAGGACAATAACGTGGACCTGATATTGTGATGTTCAGAAGGCGGAAATATCAGCTCGTTGAATTGTTACCTTTCTTGGTCTCTTGAATATGAACACTTAGGTGTACGCTGTCTTTAATGAGCTGGTGAGTTTCGGGAGTGGTATGCGTCATGTAACATGTAATCTGGTTATGCTAACAGCGGAGCAGGACATCAAACCTTGAAAAATGAAACAGTAAAAGACCTCACCTCGTTGTCGACTTTACGGTTCAAAAATGAGAATGGTTGTGGCGGATTATCGCCCTCTTGTCCTTCTAGCTTACTGAAATTTATGGTGTTTTTGTCCAGCCGAGCAGGAGTGCCAGTCTGCAGTCGCCCAAGGTGGAAGCCAGCTGCGCGCAACGACGCCGACAGGCCAATTGCAGGTGCTTCGTTGATCCGACCAGCAGGAAAGCGCTTCATACCTGAGATGATATGGGTGTACGAAGTGTGCCATAAGTCAAGGCACGCACCGATATGTATCTCACCCGACAGGAATGTCCCTGTGCAGATAACAACCTGAGAGCATGGAATGACATCTCCGGTTTCTGAGAAATACAGTTCAAGATGCACTCCACAAAGAAAAAGGATTATTAACCTAATCGAACACCTGTAATCGTACCCCAAATTGAGCGACTGAAAGTGGGAGGTGCGGTTTGGTGGTCAAAGACAAGATCAGACACGCTAGCAGCACGGATATCCAGGTTTGGATAATTGAATAAGATATCTTGCATGTGCCGCTTGTACAACTTGCGGTCTACTTGAGCTCGCGGGCCCTAGCATTGTCCTCATGAGATTGTCCATGAGCATGTTCAGATGCGCCTTTCACGTACCCAAACTGCTGATCCTTTGGACCTATTCAACATGTGGAACTGTATGCCTGCCTTGTCTGACCGAGATAAAATAGTGAGCGCTGATAAACTGGTTGATAAAATGTTCAGCACTCGCCAGTAACCTTTCCCATGACACCATCCAGTGCATCCACCTCTCTGACCAATGTCCCTTTTCCGACCCCACCAATGGACGGATTGCAGGAAAGTTCTCCAATTGTGGCTAGGTTTTGCGTGATCAGCAGTGTTCGAGCTCCAGCTCGCGCGGCTCCAGTGGCTGCTTCGCAACCTGCATGACCTCCTCCAATGACGCAGACTAGCGCCAAATGAGACTATAGTGGGAGATAGACAGCGCCAATGGATACATACCATCATATTCTTCTGAGATTGACGAAGGTGAACTAAATGTTCTCGTGCTCTTTGGTCGGTTGCACTTCGTAAAGGATGGGTGCTTTTTGGGAACTGGAGCTGGACAAAACAGAGGGTGAGGTTGGAAATTCCGAGACATTAAAAAAGATCTGAATGCAGAAGACGATGTACGGAAAACTGCAACAGGCGTTCGTCCGGTGGTGGCTAACAGCAGTGCACCTCTGCCTGTAGTATACATTTTGCGGTTTCAGCGAAACACCGGAGGGTAAGTCAGCCCGGAAAAAGTCCTCGAGTCTTCGGTAGAGTAGCGTAGCACAACGCAGAAGCAACAAGACCCAGAGATCGACTCTTGAATATTCCACGGAGCTGGTGAGCGGAAAACTTCGCCTGATGCAAAATTCCCACAGCCAATCGACATGTTCCGGCAACATATCTCGTTTTGGAAATTCTCCATGTTTTCACTGACACTCGCAACCGTATTCAAACTTGCAGGTATTCTACCAGGTAAACAATGCCACGATAAATCATGGTAAGTTATTTACGGTAAGTAACAGGCCAAGTGGACCTTGACCATAGCCTCCTCGGCTCCGATGCCTTTGCCTTATGACTCAACTTCAAGGGACCATGACCCCATGATGGCGAAACAACGCTTCTCCAATACGAGAATAGTCCTCTTCCGCAACTAAAATGGATCTCTTATCCTATGAAGAGCTATCTTTTTTGCATTTCAACGACGTGGTACGTGTTCTTGGATCCTAGTGATATATGATATCATGCTATCCTGGCGCCGTCCCCGTCCCTGTCCTTCATAGTATCATATCACCCAGTCAGCTGCTCTCGGAAGACTATCGCACGTATTTCGCACAGCCAAAAATGTCCCCGATATACAAAGCCCCATCACCG
>JBBPJU010001189.1:0-13421 GCA_038088875.1 Austroboletus festivus
AAACCCCCAGATCAATTGGGAGAATCAAAAGGTGCACCTCTATGAAAAGATGGAGGGGAGTGAACCCCTAGATTTGGCAATTGCTTAATGGTACTTAATGAAGTACATAACAGAAGACTTTGATGACCCAAGTGAGGACATCATCATTAGGGAGAACCTCGATAAAGAAATAAGAAAGACCACTATCTCAACCAAGATAGCCGCAGAACAGGGGAAGGACACTGTAACCCTACCCCCTGAATACAATGAGTACAGAAAGGTGTTTTCTGAGGAAGGAAGTGCCACCATGCTCCCAACACGACCCTACGATCATCAGATTGAACTGGAACCCAGGTTTGTCCTGAGAAGGGCAAAGAACTATTCCCTCAACCCGGAGGAGGAAAAGGCTTGTAAAGCCTTCATTGACAAACATATGAAGGTGGGGAAGATAACGAAGTCTCAATCCCTGCAAGCATCCCTGTTCTTTTTTGTTGCAAAGAAAGATGGGAAACTACAACCCTGTCAGGACTACAGCTACCTGAACTCAAAGACCATCTGGAACACCTACCCCCTACCACTTACCGCTGATTTAATTGACAAAGTCCGCCATTCATCCGTCTTTACTAAGATGGATGTTCAATGGGGATACAACAATGTCCGAATCCACCCAGACGATAGGTGGAAAGCAGCATTCATCACTCCGTTTGGCCTATATGAACCAACAGTGATGTTTTTTGGACTATATAACTCCCCAGCCACTTTCCAGGCACTAATGGACGACATCTTCGTGGACTACATCACCAAGGGGTGGCTAATAATATATATGGATGACCTACTGATCCACTCCCCTGACAGAGAGGAACACAGGGAATGAACGAAGAAGGTGCTGGCTTGTCTAGCTGAGCACAAGCTATACTTAAAACTGGAAAAGTGCACGTTCGCTGCAGAATGTGTAGAGTACCTGGGGATGATCCTCTCAGCAGGAAAAGTCAAGATGGACCCCATCAAACTAAAAGCCATTAAAGAATGGCAAGCCTCCACCATGATCAAACAAGTACGATCCTTCTTAAGGTTCTGTAACTTTTATTGAAAGTTCATTCCGAACTTCTCCCGGACAGCCTGCCCTTTAACTGCTCTCACCACAAAAGGGAAATGATGGGAGTGGGGACCAGATGAGGACAATGCCTTTCAAGCATTACGGAAACAATTCCTCTCGGCCCCAATACTCCATCACCCAGACCCCACTAAACCCTTTACCCTTATGACCGACACTTCCCTCTCAGCCGCCAGGGGAGTCCTAATGCAGAAGGACGGGAATGGAGATTTGCACCCCTGTGCTTACCATTCCTCCACATTCTCCCCTGCAGAATGGAACTACGACATCCACAATCGCGAGTTACTGGTGATCATACTTGCCTTACAGGATTGGCAACATTACCTGACTGGAACGGAACACCCGGTAATGGTCCTCATGGACCACAAGAACCTCACCTACTTCAAAGAACCATGGAAACTCTCCCGCCGCCATGCAAGGTGGCAGCTCTTCTTACAGGACTACGATCTACGACTAGTACACATCCCCAGGGGGCAACTTGCCCCCGCAGACATGCTATCATAACCAGACCTCATTAATGAGAACGAACTCCCGCTCCAGCTTCTGGATGATGACATTTTCATCAGAAGCATTGACTCCGCCCTCCATGCCAAACTGGAAGCTCCCCTGATGGACCCGACGATCCTTAACACTATCACTCACCTGAAGAAAGGCAAACAGACTTTTCCCCACACCGACCCCGTGGACTGGAAACTCCTTGAGGGCAACCTCTATTTCCAGGGCCACCTCTACATTGACGAGTGACATCGCCAACCCCTGGTACATGCCATCCACATGGCAAACACAACTGGTCACCCTGGATTTTACAGATTATATAACATCATCAGCACCGATTTCTGGTGGCCGGGCCTTGCCAGATTCTTATGCCGCTATCTAGCCAGCTGCCCCACTTGCCAGAAACATAAGGTAATTACTCACCCCCTCCGACCCCCGATTATCCTGATCCTGGCAGTTGCCACTCGCCCATTCCAACACCTCTCCATGGATCTCATCATGGATCTTCCCCCTTCAGGGGTGGCGGATGCCATTTTAGTTGTGGTGGACCATGGACTTTCGAAGGGGGCTATTTTTATCCCTACCACAAAAACCATAACCATGGAGGGCATTACCACACTGTTTCTGGAAAGAGTGTTCAACAGATTCGGACTCCATGACTCCATAATCTCCAATCAGGGCCCCCAATTTGCTAGCGCCTTCGCCAGGGAACTGGGATGACTATTGGGATACGATCCCAAACTATCCACTGCCTACCACCCTCAGACTGATGGAGAGACAGAGAGAGTAAACCAAGAGTTGGAAACCTACCTCAGAATCTACTGTCACAACTCCCCCGACACTTGGAGCACTATACTCCCCATCGCCGAATTCGCCCACAATTCCACTCCACATTCCACCACCAAGACTACCCCATTTCTCTTAATGACTGGATTCTCCCCCAGGGAATTCCCACCCATTGCCCACTCCTTCGTCCCACGAGTACAGTTCTCCCTTGAACAATGGGGAGAAGTGTGGAAAGAAGCCACTGAGGCAATTGCCTTTGCCCAAAAAGACTACAATAAAAGAATAAAAGGAAAAACCCCATATCACCCACCCAGAAAGGGAGATTGGGTATGGCTGTCCACCAAGAATCTTTGAACAAAAGGGGAACTCCGAAACTCCTACCAAAACAAGAAGGACCCTTCCGAGTTATCAAGGAAGTAAATAAGGTAGCATTTGAACTAAAACTACCAATGACGTGGAAAATCCACAATGTGTTCCACACTTCCCTTTTAACCCCATTTTCATCCTCCCCTGAATATGGACACACCACCCCCGAAGAACCCCTAGATCTGGAGGACGAATCTCCAGAATATGAAATTGAAGCGATACTCTCACACAAGGGGACTAAAAATAACCGGTTATTTTTGGTGAAGTGGCGCAACTACCCTGATTCGGAAAACACTTGGGAACCAGAAGGGAACTTCACCAATGCGGACAAGACCTTGAAAGCCTATAAAAGGGCTTACAAGCTATCGGCCTAGAATGGATCCCAGACCCAAACACTTCTATGTCGCAGCCAGAGGAATCTGGTATGCTAAATTCCGACCTGGACAATGCCGCCACTACCTCCATTCCCACACAGTTATCGCCTGGTGGTACTGCGAGTTCGAATACTGTCCCTACCATTATTAGAATAGCCCCATACGGCATTTTGACTTACTGACCTCCATCACCATCTATTTCTGTCCTTACTGTTACGACTCTATTTTATTCAACTTTCATTTCCACTTCACGACAGTCACGTGACCTCTAGATCACATGCTTATGACATCACGACACCAGTCACATGCTCAGTCATGTGATCTGTACGACAATATCTATTGAAGACACTTAGGCTTGATGCCTACTATAGAAACACTAGAAGGATTGCTAGTCAATCCCTTATCATATTGAACTTAGTGCTTTTCCGCATTCGTGGGAAGTACTTACTATTTATAGAAACCTAGACATCGGAGGATCTTCTACAGATCTCCATAAAACCCTGAACATGCAGTAAACGCATGTCTATGCCTCATGTGTGCAGCATGCTGCCACATCCATTTCACAGAAGTATTGACTACTTCACACCTCATTGAAGATGCATGTAGAACATGCACGAACCTCAAGTATTTAATTACTGCAGGCTTCTATTTCAGAACTTCTTATCTATACCTGCTGGTAAATGGACACTTTTAATTTCCTTTTATATTTCATATTCAGGATCTAACCCTATTGGTGGATATGATCCGACTTATCTATGACTCACCTTGACTCTAGAAGGGTACAGGGTATATGCATTGCCTTGCACTGGTATGCACAGGCTCCATCTCATATTTAACGGAAACCATTATGATTGGCTGCCACAAATGGCACCACTTTCCTTTTATATATATTTTACTGAATATATCTTAGATCTATAGGTATTTACGAATATCTTAATACTTTCAAATATTCCTATTGGTTGTTCCTGTTATGGTAGAACCAAACATGTACATACAATAGGATAGTATATAAAGACCAGGATCGCAGAGCTGGCTCCCCAGTTCTGAAGTCTTGGAGATTCCCCTCTAAGAGTCTCCTCTGAAAGAAGAGGTTATCTATTAAACACCCTTGAAACTGGGTCTTTTCCCTATATCCCTTCACTTCAATGGTGGTTGAGGCTCTGGTGGTTAGACTGATGACACAACTCTTTTAGGTTGTTTCACTTACTGCTGTCATCCGAGACACTTATAACCTCGACACCTTCCCACGTCTGGAAAGATCATTCCTCTATCACAACCTCCTCCACTCCCCTTATGTTGCAGCCTGGCTCTATGCACACAGAAGAGACAACATGGTCGGATGAGTCCGGTCCATCATCTCCCTCTACAATGCCTACGCCTCCATTCAAAACTCTGCCTCCACCAAGATGGTCGGCCCATTCTCCACCACTGCCTCCCCCCTCCTGGCCACCCGCTTTGTCTACCTCAGAGTCCAACTCTCCCATGTACTCCATGAGATGGGATTCGGAGAGGTTGTGGGGGCACTCCCTCTTGTCCCAACCAACTCTGTCCTCGTGGACATCATCGCCGCCCTCTCCCCAAATATCCAACGATGAGTTGTCAGGAACAGAGGTCTGGTACGAAGGACCACAGGCTCTGCAATCGGATGCCTACCAACTCCTCGAGTGGAGGACATCTACTACCAACCCAGAGGACCGAGCCCAGGCTTGAATGGAAGGGATCTTGATCCTGACCAGCCACCTGACTCCCTGCCCCAACTGGCAGACCCCCCATACACGTACCAGCATGACACGGACCCACCCGTACCCATCACCGTCTTCTCTACTCCACCTTGACTCAGTCTACTCGACTGACTCTCCTCGCCGCCACCTCTCATTCATGGTCTCCACCCCCTCTTGATGAACCTTCTGGAGGACAACTCCTTCCCCCTCTTCTTTTGCGACCGATGTCGCACCCACCACTCCGACAGGTGGCACTGCCCCCTATCCATCTGCCCCGCCTGCCACAGGTGAGCCCCAGGGCATTCCCCCTTCTGATGCCCCAGCCTCTCCCCAAACAACCTCCCCGACTCATGCCCAGATTGTGGAGGGGACCACCCTGACTACTGGGACTGCATTTTTTACATCTGTAGAGGCTGTTATCATCGACACCCTGGCCACTCCCCCTTGACTTGCCCATCCCTCACCGCTGAGGACTTGGATGATGAGTAACTGGAATCGATACCAAGGGGGGACCCCAGCTTACCCCAAGATGGTGCGGACATTGGAGATGATGGTGGATGGTAGGGACCATCCGATCTACCCTGGGGAAGGGGGTAATGTTATGGAATAATGGGTGCGCCCACCCACTCCTTTTCCTGACGAGTTGGACAGGCCACACCTGGCCTGGATGAGAGAGACGAACGACCCCTTGTGGGACCTCCCTCAGTTCACTAGGGAGAGCCTGCTCCAAGGAGACCTCTACTGTTATGGGAGAGAGGAAGACCGAAGGGACGACTGGTTCACTTCACCCAATGAGTGGGGTGTGACTCCTATGCCGAGGAACATGCCCAGGAGGGACAACAATGATAGGGATTGGTATGACTGGACCAACCCGACGGACAATACTTCCCCATTCTAGAATACCAGGGACTCTAGACTCTTTCATAAGCACAACACCCCTACCTACTCCACACAGCAGCCGGTTGTGCTTTGACCCCTTCTTTGTTGGCCCACCACCCTTCTATTCTTAGAACACATTTACCCAGTTATAGATAAGTAATCCTACATGTGAATTCTCCCACAGACGTGAGAGAATTCTCACACACTGCCTTTCTCATTTATCCATGGCAGTGTGTGCTGTTAAGGTTATGGATGCTACCTCGTTTCCCCAACAACTTTCAGTTGGGGCATTATATTTCCAATTACCAGGATGGGAATAGTTTCCCATCCCTTCCCCATTAGATATAAAAGTGCCTATGTATTATTAGTTATCCTTAGCTAAATTCTACATGATCTTATGTGGATAATAGCATACCTTGAAATGGTGGACAGTTTACCATTTCTCGAGAGAGTTCAAGTGCAGGTCACACTTAATCTTTGCCACCAGATCCTCACCTTCATTTACGTGGCATGGCTTGCTATCTTCTATATTGCTACCACCACCAGGACTAGACTAGGAACGTTCAACAACCTAGTCACCGAAAGGCTCCACGTCTCACATTCTGTATTAGAATCAGATGTTCATATCTACAAATACTTCAGATTAGTTTTAGTATTTTCCTGTGTCAGAATGTGCTAGGCTGGGGGCTAGCAAGAATGTCTACAAGTACATTAGCTAGGTAGATAACTATGTAGAAAGAGCCCTTATCTTAGCTGAAGTCTAGTGAGACTAATATTCAACTGAGGAAGGGCTGAAAGCAAAAAGTAAGCATAAATAAAGGGCAGAGATGTGGGTGTATATCCTAAATAAACTCTGCCAGGTGAATGACATAAAAGAGACAAAGAAATGGCAAAGTCTGGTGAAGTCCAGATGATGTCTGATCAGAGAAGGATAAGTAAGAGTATATACTAAGGCATATACACAGAAGGTGCCGGAGATGTGCTGGAGGATGCAGGAGATCGTCCTACTGAAGGTGGGGTTCAGTACAATCTGACACTCCCACTTAACTGCATTTGAAGTCCTTGCTATGCATGTCGACTCAAGCGAGTTGTCTTAATGCTTCCACTTGCAGCCACAATTGTGTTTACAGTTTCCGGCAGTTGTAGGAACAGGAACATCCAGTGAGCAGTTGAAGATGGCAGCAGAGGTGGCAATGACGAAGGAGGTGTGCTGGGATGCAAAGTGACTGGTAAGGCCGAGATAAGTGAATATGGTGTACTAGGATATGAAGGAGACGGTGAGGGGAGTGGTGAAGAGGTATCCAGAAGTGGAGAAGGGCCAGAGATATTGGGGTCGCAGAGTAGGAGTAATGTCAAAATCCACTGAACTCTGTGCCTAGTCTGGTGATCTCCAATGATACTCCGGACTTGGTGTTTCTTTCTTTTCTTTTATTCTGGATCTCCTATATTACAGTTAGCGGAGTTCAGTGGAGTAGGTTTGTTTACATCTCTGCCACTTATTTAGACTTGCTGTTTTCACTTCGGCCCTTTCCTCAGTTGTTTATTGTCTTGTATGGACTGCAACTGAGGTAAGGAGTCAGTTTACTTAAGTATTTACCTAGCTAACTTGCTGCAGGACTCTTGTCCACTCCTGCTAGGTATTTAGTTGTTCATTGTCTTGTATGGACTGCAACTGAGGACTCTTGTCCACTCCTGCTAGGTCCCTTCTCTGACAAGTAATGCTGCGAATAAAGATCTTGCTGTGATGCATTCCTGCATGACTACCACAAGTTCATTGGAGATGTGATCTAAAAGGAAATTGTGAGCCTCCTTGTGATATGGAACACAGGACGTGAAGTCCGAGCCTCCAAGCAATTAGCTGATCAAATGTGCCTAGGTTGGGACCGAACCTAAGGCACACCACTAGTACTGACTTCCAGGCCATGACAGCTTTGTTGAAGATAATGAGACAAAGGTTCAGGCATTGCCTGATAAGGACTCTCTCAAGGAAAGGTAAACCGTCCACCTTTCCAAGGTGCAGTATAAACTTCACATAAGGTTGCATAGAATTTAGCTAGAGAGCTAACTATAGTACAAAGGCACTTATATACTAAATGTGGTAGGTATGGGAATATACTTCTATACAGAAAGGTTTCCCAAATAGAAGTAAGATTCACTCCCAGTTTGGGAATGAAGAATGGAAAGCATCCATAAGAAAGATAAAGTTTAATGAAGCATGCACTGCCTATGGAGAAAGAGGAAGGGCAGTGTGAGGAACCCTCCTAATTGAGGAGAAGGTTCAAACCTAATCTCTAAAGTGGTTATAGGGATTTGATGGAGAAATGAAGGGGTAAAGCCACATCCAGCTGCTGTGTGGAGAAGGTATGGGTGATGTGACTACTTGTTATAACACGAGGATGAATGTGTGTAACCTAACTGAGAAAGGTAAGCTTCCGGGGTGGAAGTCAAGAAGGGAAACAAAGGAGAAGAAAAGGAGGGATTAAAGAAACGGGAAAGGGTGGTCCGCTTGGAGAAGGTACTCTGCTAGCTCCTCTGCATCCCAAGTAAACCATTTGTCATTCCCCAGTGGTACATTCTCCTGGTTGTCCGGAAGCAGCAGAGATATGCTCCATATGTCTAAGGAGTCTCCCCAGGCTAGTCCGCTGGAGAAGTCAGCGTCTAAGTCCATCGGTTGCTCTGTGGATGAAGAAAAAGATGGAGCGTCCAACTCCTCAGAGTAGGGAGTTGGAGGTCGCACCCATCGTTCCATAACATCTTGTCCAAGTCTATGAGATCGGGATGGACATAGGAGTCTGAGTGTATCACAGAGTCCAGAAGAGAGGCCTTCTGGAGTGCAGGAATGATGCGTGACTGCCATAGGCGGAAGTTTGAAGATCCACACAAGACTGGGAAATCAGAGGTTGTGAACATGACAGAGTCAGCTGTGAGCTGCTGAGCTGCTGCTCCCACTGCTCCCACTGCTTCAGAGGAGCCTATGATACTGTTGTCATCGTTGTTGGTGCCCTAGGTGGTGTTTCCTGAGATGTCTGAGCTGTCGATGGCCAGAAGGGGACTGGAGCACTGGACGTCATTGGACGTACCTATGGGTATTGTGAAAGTGTCAGGTATAGGCCTGAGGTCTGTGACAGACATGGGCAGAGATGATGGCGAGACAAAATGTGGGGCTGCCTGGTGCAGAGTGAGGCTGCAGTACTCAACTATCAGAGATGAAGGAGATCACTGACTGGATGAAGGGTTGCATATTGAGATGTGCAGAGACCTTGCAGGAGTGCTTGGAGATGCTGGCTGCATGGGAATGTGCTGAGGGGATGCATGTACGGAGGTGTGCAGAGATGAAGTGCACTTGGTGATATGTAGAGCCATAGTAGGTGCCAGAGCACAGTCTGGGGTGATAGATCCCATGTGTGCAGGTTGAGTGTTGAGGTGGTAGAGACCTCCAAGAAATGTACCAGTCATGACCATATCACCCCCTTTTCGGTTTACCAGACATAGGCCAGAGTTCCGATCAAAGACTGTGGAGAATCTGGTGCTCTTGAGTTAAGGTGTGGAGAATGTGGAGAATCTGGTGCTCTTGAGTTAAGGTGTGGAGAATGTGGCAATGGGGAAACTGGGAATGTAGAGGACATTATGAATATTGGTTTTCACCTTCTGTCCATTGATATCAGAGATGATTGGAACAGAGCTGATACCAGTAGCAGAGATCATGGAGGAGGTGCCTATGTGTATGATGCATGGACAGTGGAGGGTTTTAAAAGAGACAAACCAGGAGTGATGGGGGACAACATGTGTCGTCACTCTGGAGTCGATGATGATAGTGGAACTGGATGAGGGCCAGCGAGTGTCAGAGTTGCCCTGTGAGGGCTTCGGAACTCCACATGGATGAAGGCAGGGATGGAGGTGGCCAGAAACTGTGTCCTGAGTGGTGAAAGTGTATTCGGGTGCCACAGGGGCATCTTGCTGTTTTCTGGACTGATGCTGTGGCCCAGAATGGGTGTGCCTTGTGATGTGGGCCTGTTTCAGAACTTCGGGGGTCGGAGGTGTGGTCACCTTAGGTGTTTTCTTGGTGTCTTTCTGGGACTTGGTGGATCACTCCTGGAGCCCGGAGGTCCATTCCTTGTATTCCCAGCAGTCCTCCAACGAATGTCCTTTGTGCTTGTGATGCTTGCAGTAAGGTTTGGAGGATGATGCAGCACTTACAAGTCTGTAAGAAAATCCCTTGCTCCCACTGCTCTGGAGACTGAGTCAAGCCTCTTCTGCAAGGATTTGGGTCTCGATGGTGTCAAAAGTGAGTTTCATGTCCAGAGTTGTCTTGACTACTGAGGAAGTGAAGGTATTCCAATTTGGAGTATCGGGGAGAGAGTTCAGGAGGAGGAATGCGGAGATCTTCGGATCAATGGGGAGCTGCATTTCCAAGAGGTGAGAATCAAGTGAGTGGAGAAGGGCAATGTGATCTGAGGCAGTGGAGATGCCATCCCAGGAGGTGGAGAAGAGTTGTCAGAAATAAAGGAAGGTGGAAGCAATGCTGCTCTCCTGGTGGAGCTATATAAGGGCAGCGAAAAGTGCCTAGGCTGATGTGTGATGCTCAGTCTTCAGGAGGAGAGTGTTGGAGATGTGATCTTGAATGATCCCATGTGCTCTCTCATCCTGCTCCTGCCATTTGCAAATTTCCGCAGTGCTCGGAGATAGGGCAGAAGCCCCAGAGATGGATTGTGGGAGGCAGAAGGCAGCTGAAGTGGAGAGTGCAGTGCCAGAGGTGGAGGTGGAGAGTGCCGTGGAAATGGAGGATGTTGTAGATGATGATATGGTAGGATTGGTGCTGAGGACTATGCCAAGGACCTTCTTGGATCTGAGCTTGGCCTGAATGTGAAGGTTCCATATGGCAAAGTTTGCCAGGCTGGTGGGAATCAGACATGAAGATGTTGCCAAGGCATAGGAGGACATCAGATGAATTGGATGGGGTTGAATCAAGAGTTAAGCAGAGTTAGGCAGAAGCTAAGCAGAGTGTGGGAATGTTCGTTCGGCTATGCTTGGATGTATTTGGAACGAAGTGAAAAAGCTGGATGCAACAGAGGTTGTCAGAGGGAGCAATCAGGGCTCATAATCTGTCAGAATGTGCTAGGCTGGGGGCTAGCAAGAATGTCTCAGCTGAAGTCTAGTGAGACTAATATTCAACTGTACCTAGCAAGAATGTCTACAAGTACATTAGCTAGGTAGATAACTATGTAGAAAGAGCCCTTACCTCAGCTGAAGTCTAGTAAGACTAATATTCAACTGAGGAAGGGCTGAAAGCGAAAAGTAAGCATAAATAAAGGGCAGAGATGTGGATGCATATCCCAAATGAACTCTGCCAGGCGAATGACATAAAAGAGACAAAGAAATGGCAAAGTCTGGTGAAGTCTGGATGATGTCCAATCAGAGAAGGATAAGTAAGAGTATATACTAAGGCATGTACACAGGAGGTGCTGGAGATGCACTGGAGAATGCAGGAGATTATCCTACTGAAGGCAGGGTTCAGTACAATCTGACATTCTGTCCTTCTTTAAAGAGAATCTTGATTCTTCTTGGATGAGTATAATATGACAAAGCAACATAAAGTTGACCATGAGAAAATACAGAAGAGATCAGATCAATTCCAACATTCTCCACTGATTGTCCTTGAGATTTGTTGATAGTTATGGCATAGACCAAGTGGACAGGGAATTGAAACCTGTTACTATTCATCCCTAGGGTTTAGCTGAGTACCATATGGACTACACTTTTCCTTCCTTTTCCTTTTACCTGACTTACTTATATTGTTTCCTAGATGACTCTATTTATCCTCCCTAACTCATCTAGCTCTTGTTATTTCTGCTTACCTAATCTCCCTTTATCATAGACTATTTCTTTGATCTAATTACCCAATTACTATTTGTCATGGATGAGTCAATCTCTATTCCTTATCTTGATTCAACCCTTGACCCTCCTAACTCATGATATGGAATACAAGACATGAAGTCTTAAGTTCCAAGTGATGATTTAATCAGCTCTTAACAATCACAGGCCATATTGTATGCAAATGGATAGAATGGCCTTCCATGTGTCAAAGAACTTGGAAGTGAGAAGAAGGTGGTGGTTTAGGATCTGCCTGATATGAACTCTCTTGAGAAATGGTAATACATTCACCATTTTAAGGTACAGCATTTACTCTATGTAAGAATGTATAGAATTTAGCTACAGAGCTATCATAATGTACAGGATGCTTATATACTAAAAGAAGATGCTGATCTAAGCATCTTATACCAGGATTTGGAGAAGATTCTGCCATACAATAAAAGGCTGGAGTGGAGAAGTGTCCATAAGGAGAATTGGAAATAAGAAGTCAATGCTACATGTATAATTCATAAAATGAAAAAGGAAGTATGAAGGGCTGTGCATGAGGTATCACTTCCATAAGTGTGAAAAGTTTTCCATACATAAGGTTTAATGTATTCAAAGATAAATGAAAAATGAACCATATATAAATATAGTTGATGTATGGGTAAGAGAAGGTAAAGCTTTTCAGAGCAGATACTATATAAAGTAGAGATGGTTGGAAAGTATTACAATTTATCTTCTGTTCTCTGTTTTGCTAAGTATTTACTCAAGTCTTTCTCTTTTTACTTGAATAATCCTAAAAGGATAGATCTAATTCATTTTTAGGCTAAGTTATATTTTCTTTATATATTGCTTATTCACTTTTATGTAGTAATCAGCCTAATTACTTAGTTACTGTTTATCATTAATAAGTTATTCTCCTTCATTCTGACTGATTGATTATTCCTTGATCTTCTATTGTTTTCGATATAACTCTGTTGGAATAACAAGTGCATATGCAGCAATGACCGCAACCGGCTCAGATGACCACCGGTGCACAGCCATTGCCTATATGCTATATAGACTGTATATGTTCTTTGTTCACTATACCTGTGTTATATTATATGGTCTACATTCTATAGCTATGTCTTCTTACTATATTTTCTTACCTATGCCTGCCACTCCATATGTTCACTGTTCAGAGCTCATATGAGATCCAAACCCACTTCAATATATAAGATACACACCTTTATGCTAAACACCTCAGTCCGTTGCTGACATGCATGACTGAGGTGAAAATCACTTGTTACACATTTATGCACTAGTGCTGACATGTAGTTAGACTATTTCCATGTTATGTGAATATACTTAGTCCATTGCTGACATACATAACTGAGACTATTTCTGTGTTAGATTTCTTATAAACTTATCTATGGACAGCCTCATTTCTATTCAGGATAGTATCTCACATACTACCTCTACTTTCCTATTACTATATAAACCTATTTCCTTGCTGCCATGTACTTTAGTCTAGTTCTCCCTTGCAATACACCTTCTTATGTTGCTCTTCCCTGTCAGACTCCTAAGTGTTTTCTTTCACTTAGTCCTCTTAATCCCAAGTCCTTGTTCTACTTTGAGTGGACACTTCTAATCTTTCATCTTTGATTATTCACTAGACAATACTCTTAATTAAATCCTTGTCCTGCTCATCAAGGACTATGCTTGTGATGTGATCTATGGGTATATGTAGATCCAAGACACAAAGATATCACCTAAGTTCCAGCTATCACTCAATAGTAGACAGGAGACTGGTAGAAGTCTGAGATGGTTTGGGTAAGTCTTGCTGTGGCCCTCACTCAGGAATAGCAGTTGAAT
>JBBPJU010001190.1:0-13418 GCA_038088875.1 Austroboletus festivus
GAAACAGAGAGATGAAGAAAAGAGAGAGAGAGAAATGTCTAAAGTGTAGGGAGTGGTCCAGACTTTCCTGGGTGCTTCCAATGGAAGTCTAAGACAAGTTCCAAGGCGTGCCCCAACTCCATGGCTAGAAGCCAGGAGGTTTCATCATTGGTGCCTTCGTATCCTAGCCAGTGAACCAGGTACAGGAGTTGGCAGTGATGCCTTCTCCTATTGATCTTGGAGTCTAAAATCTTCTTGATCTTGTACTCTGGTTCTCCATCAACCTCAATCAGAGGAGGCAGTAACTGGATGCAGTTAGGGATCTTGTTTAGGACTGTGGATTCTAGCTGGGAAACATGAAATACAGGGTGAATGGATTTCATAGAGTCAGGTAAACAGAGTGTAAAGGAAAGTGAACCTGGTTGGGCGATAATAGGGAATGGCCCAAGGTTCTTTTCTGATAATTTTTTGGATGGTTGGGTAGACTGGAAGTATTTGACTTTGACATAGACTTGATCTCCAATAGTAAAATCTGGAGCTGGACTGTGTTTCATGTCTGCTGGTCCTTAATAGCATTTTTGCGCTTCCAGCATTTCCATTTGGAGGTAACTGTGGAGTTTGTCTAGGTCAGCAATATACTTGGAAGCTGCAGAAGAAGTTAGTTCTCTTCTGGAGTAGATAGAGAAATTGGGGTGGTAACCCTTGTTAGTGAAAAACAGTAAAACACCTGTGGTTGCACTGAGTGCATTATTATAAGCGAATTCTGCAAGTGGGAATAATTCCACCCAGTTGTCCTATTGATAATTAGTATAAACAAAGAGGTACTGCTCTAAAGTCTGGTTGGCAGGCTCAGTTTGCCCATCACCTTCCAGGTGATAACCGGAGGTGAAATGAAGGCACATGTCGAGGGCCTTATCCAGAGAGTGGAAGAAATGAGAGATGAATTCCAAACCCCTGTCAGAGGTGACATGGGATGGAATTCTGTGTTTTGAGAAAATGTTGATGAGGAACAACTTAGCCAACTCCAGGGAGGAGATGGTGTTGTGGGTTGAAATGAAAACTGCCTGCTTGGAGAGACAGTCAATAATGACAAGGATAGAGGTAAAACTGTCAGAAGATAGGAGATGCTTAATGAAGTCCATGGATATTGAGTTCCATGGCTTCTCGGAAACTGGAAGTTGCTTGAGGAGGCCATATGGCTGATGTCAGGAGACCTTGGCATGAGTGCAGGTGGTGCAGGAGCTAATGTAGTCCTTTATGAATGTGACATGATCTATGGATATAGATCAAGTACACTAGAATCTCTAGTGTTCAGCTGTCACTCAACAGTAGACAGGAGACTGGTAGAAGTCCGGGATGATTATGGTAAGTCTAGTGACTGTGGCCCTCACTTAGGGATAGCAGAAGAACCAAATACCATGTAAATTAAACATAGATCTAGTTAGAGTTCTACTGTACAAGGCAGTCATATTTATAGGGTAAGGAATACTGCCATAACCATAAGAAGCAATCATGGGTAGAAGAGGGACTGTCTGTAGGGAAAAGGGGAACTAAAGATAAGCATAGGTGGGGGATGAGAGGATCGCATCAGAGTAGGGATGCGATCAGAAAGGGAATTTGTCCATAGATAAGAGAGATTTGATTCATATAATTTAATATAATCATGGATGCATCACATCCATATGGGATCAGTGGGCCACTCTGGTGCAGGTGCTGTCTTCTCCAGGTGAAGGGGTGGTGCCTGAACATTCCACCACCCTGAGATGAAATCCCCTAAAGATTCCTCTCCCCAAGTGGCTCCTTCTGCTTCTCCTCCTCAGAAGAGATGTCGTCTGTCCTCATTCCCTCCATACACTGCTGTAGAAATGTTGGCATTCAGCCAAGGTCTGTCCCCTTCATGGGGAAAGGGGGTCATGCAATGAGGGTAGTCCACATGGTGTGTGACATTACCCCTTCAATAAGGTCGATAAACCTCATCAATCTCATCCCAATCCATTATCCACCTAGTGAGATCCACTCTCTGCATGATTGGGGCAGAGATGTTGGGGGTGTCTGGGTGCATCCTCTCTACAGTAGGGGCAGGTGTAGTTGGGGCATGCTGGTCAGAGATGGTGGGGACTTCCACATTGATAGCATTGGTATGTTCTTATGGGAGATCCTGGGGTGACATTTCAATGGATGGTGAGTCTGGTGGAGAGAGGTCACTTAGGTTGCTGAGGGTTTCTGGGTAAGGGGTTGGGAGATGGAGTGGTGGGGGGAATGAGGTGTCACAGTGGTGCCTCATTGACTTCCCTTTCGGATCTTTCCAGAGTTTCAGGGACCTTAACGTCTGTAAGAGGTTGGGTGATACGAATCAGAAGGGGAAGAAGATTCTCTCATTCTTTGCTATCTCTTGATTCTCCAGTAAGCTGTCTAATTGCCTCAGTCCCAAACAGGAAACTGCTCCCATCAAGGAAGGTGAACTGTCTTGCAAGTTCGATATCAATAAATCCTTGCTGTCCCATAGTTCAGGGGAGTTGGAGGTAGATGGGATAAAGTTTTCCAAAGAATGTGGAGGTGGAGAGTCGTTTGATGAAGTATCCCAGCCTGCAGAAGTGAAGGGCATCAAGAGTCTGTCCTCCTGCTGTGCGGAGATTTTCTGTGACTACCTCAGTAATGTTTACCATGCTGTTCTCTTCGATAAGGAGTCTAGTGGAGACATAACTATGATAGGTGTCAATGAGAAGGATGATTGAGGATAATTTTTGCAGTTCTAGGTTGGCTTCTGATAGTGCTAACCCCTGGAAGTCATCCAAAATGGCTGTGTATGCGATCCTTCTATAAGAGGGAGGAAGAATCTGAAGATTGAATACATTCTTGATCAGAGCAAGAATAAGGGATATAAATGAAGAAGAAAATGGCGGCATGAGAGGAGAGATTGAGATCATCAGAGTAGATGTCAAATCCTATTTGAATGATGAATTTTAGAGTTATTAAAATTGGAAGGGGGGGTTGTCCAAAAGGGAGAAAGAAAGGGAGAAAATGGTTGATAATGAGAATCAGAATGATGGGCTAATAGTGATAGGGACAGTTATTGACTTTGCAGAAGCAGAAGTGAGTTTGTATGTGTTGCTGGGTATAATGTTGTCTTCTTTCAGGAACGAATACAGAGATATTGATACAGAATGCAGGACGCGGAGTTGCAGGTTCCTTGCGATGATATGATCTACTTGTCTGGGGAGGCGGAGACCGAATTGGATACAGGTAGCAAGAATACCCTCCTGAGCTAAGGCGAATTCTTGAGCGAGGAGAAGGCGCAGGGCTAGAATCTGTTGCATAAGGATTCTCTTGAGTAGCGGTAAACCGTCCACCGCTACAAGGTACAGCAGACTCCACATAAGATTGCATAGAATCTAACTAAGGAAACTCCTATCGTACATGGGTGCTATTTATACATAAATGGGAATAGATGGGAATCTATTCCCTTCTGGGAGTTCGGGAAACGACTTGCCAAAAAGAGGGCAAGGAATGGAAGCAGCGTCCTAGAGAATGGAAGAAACAATCCTATAATTGATGGCATGCATAGCCCAAATAGAAAAGGAAAGGGCTAGGCATGGGAACCCCTCTTTAGTAGAGAAGACTCCATAAGGATTCTAAATAGGGATATATGAGATCTGGCGAAAGAGAGATGGTAATACCTTAACCGGTGTATGCTGTGTGGAGTAGGTAGAGTGGTTAGGTAACTAAGGGGTGACAAGAGAGATTGAATATATCCCAATAAAGAAGGTAAGATGAAATTAGTCCAAAAAGGGGAATGTATTCCTTCGGCGTTCTAAGTATTCCTCTATCTCCTGCTGATCCCACTGGAACCACTCTTCCATCCCTGGTGGAACGTTCTCCTGATTAGCTGGAAGGGGCAGAGAGGTTGACCAGACTTCCAGGGAGTCACCCCAGGCGAGTGAGCTAGAGAAGTCATCATCTATCTCCATCTCATGAGCAGAGGAGGAAAAAGACAGTGCATCCAGCACCTCCGGGTAGGGTGTAGGGGAGCGTCTCCATCGTTCCGTAACAGATATGGGAGAATTGGCTGGTGTAACGAGTTGGTTTTTCTGATTTAAGAGAGAATTGGTAGAAGTCGCAATGGATAGTAGGTTGTTTCATCATGATAAGTTGTGTCTCTTTTTATAATCCATCAGGATTTTATTGGCATGGATGAAGTTGTTTTCTGGTTTCCAAGTGTTTTCAGCAATGGTATACCCTTTCCATTTAACCAGGTAGGACCTGCATCCCAGATATCCTTTGTGATTTAGGATGGCTTCTATCTCATACTCTTTCTCTTCTCCTATGATCTCAGGAGGAGGCAGAGTTCTGGCGATCCCATATTTATCATTTTGGACAAATGGGGATAGAAGAGAAGCATGGAATATGTTATGGATTTTCTAGTTTGAGGGTAAATCCAATTGGTATGTCACAGGTGAAAGTACTCTTGTAATGAGGAAAGGTCCTTCCCTTTTGAGACCAAGTTTTTTGGACAGATAGGGAGTTTTAAGGTTTTTGTTTGATAGCCATACTTTATCATCTTTCTTCCACAGTTTGAAGTTAGAATAGGTGGTGGAGAACTGTTGGGTGTTGGTGATCACTGCCTGTGCCTCATCTCTTGCTTTGACTAGTTGGTTCAGACATTTTTCAATGGCAGGGTTTAGGGTTTTTCCAATTGGTGGATAAGCCCTTGGTTCATATTCCATCATTAGATGAAAGGGGGTTTGCTTGGTTGCTGAGTATACTGAGGAGTTGTGATTAAATTCTGCCATTGGGAGTAGTTCACTCCATAGGTCCTGTTGTCCTTGGTGGAATATTCTCAGGTAAATTTCCAATTCCTGATTCACTCATTTGGTTTTCCCATTGGTTTGTGGGTAATATGCAGTGGAAAGAGCTATGTCATAGTCCAGTAGCCTAGCTAGTTCTTTGGCAAAGGCAGATGTAAATTGGGGGCCTCGATCAGAGATAACCTTGGAGTGTAATCTGAAATGTGAGAAGACATGTTTGAAGAATAGTGTCACTATCCCTGCTATGTCGACAGTTTTAGTGGTAGGAATGAAAATTGCCCCCCTACTAAGGCTGTGGTCCACCATGACCAAAATAGAGTCTGCTCCCCCCAATTTGGGTAAATTGGTGATCATGTCCATGGATATAGTGTGAAAGGGGTGGAGGCTGGAGGCTGGAATAGGGGTGAGGGGTGGGTGTGATGGATTGTTTATGTTTTTGTTTTGTTGGCAAATAGGGCACCTTGCGATATATTTCCAGACAAAAGTGGATAGTCCTGGCCACCAATAGTCCCTGGATAGGAGCTGGATGGTTTGATGTTGTCCCCCATGTCCTCCCACTGCAGAGGAGTGAACTGAGTGGACCAAGTCCTTTTGTGAGTCTGGGGAAATATAGAGGCAGTATCAGAAGTAAAGTTGTCCCTCATCGTATGTCCAGTCAGATGGATTGATCTTGTCTGGGATGTGGTTTTCCTGGTATATGTGTTGAAGGGCTTCCAAAACAAGTGGGTTATTTTCAGTTGACTTCTTGATCTTATCTTTTAGGGTGAGATCTATTTGTCAGCTGAATAGTTCTTCCAGAAGCAGTTGTAGTTTAGCATTGTTGTCGGTTAGGTCTGAGTTTGGTAATCGGGATAAGGCATCTGCAGGTCCCATTTAGGTCTCCAAGAGGTGGTGGAAGACAAGATCATATTCCTGAAGAAATAATTGCCATCATGCATGTCATCTCGATAGTTTCCAGGCTTCCTTGAAGTAAAGTAGGTTTTTATGATCTGTGAGAAGTGTTACCAGGCATTGGGTCCCTGTAAAGTAATGTCTCCAATCATTCAGGGCATGGATGACTCCCAGTAATTCCTTGTCATAGATATTGTAGTTCCGCTCTGCCAGGGATAGGGTGCTGGATTGGTATGTGCAGAGGTGAAGATCTCCATTGATATCTTTCTGCATTAGGATCTCTCCTGTTCCTACCAGGGATGCATTGATCATGACAAAGAAAGGCTTGAATGAATCTGGGATGGACAAAATTGGTTTTCTGAGAAACTGTTGTTACAGGTCCTGAAATGCATCATCCTGACTTTTTCCCCATTGCCAATTTGTTTCTTTTTTTGTTAGTTCGATAAGGGGTCATGGTTTGGTAGAGAATCCTTTAATGAATTTTCAGTAGAAGTTGCAAAATCCTAAGAAGGATCACACTCCTTTTACTGATGTAGGGGGGTTCCATTCTTGGATAGCCTTTAGTTTAATGGGATCCATCTTGGTTTGTTCCTCTGAAATAATCATCCCTAGGTATTCTGTATTAGTAGTGTCAAATGAGCATTTCTCCAATTTTAGATATAGCTTGTGTTCCATCATTCTTTTCAAGACCTTTCTTGTTCTTTTGTCATGTATTTGTTGGTTCATGGAATGGATGAGGAGATCATTCATATATATAATAAGCCACCCTTCAGCTAGATAGTCTGTGAAGTCCATTAATGCTTGGAAGGTAGCAGAGGAGTTGCACAGTCCGAAGAACAATATGGTTGATTTAAATAGCCTGAATGGGGTGATGAAGGCTGCTTTTCAGCAGTCTTCTGGTACTATCTGAACATTGTTGTAACCCCATCTTACGTCCATTTTTGTAAAGATTTTCAATCCTCAAAGTTTGTCAATTAGATCTCCGATCAGGGGTAAGGGGTAGGCATTTTTAACTGTATGTTCATTTCGGTACCAATAGTCTTGGCAGGACTGGAGCTTTCCGTCCTTTTTGTCAACAAAGAAAAATGGTGATGCCTGGGGGGATTTGGACTGTTGGATTTTTCTGCTTTTAAGGTGTTCATCTATGAATTTCCTACACACTTCCATTTGTTCAGGGTTTAGAGGGTAGTTTTTTGCTCTCCTGGGTGTGAAGGATGGGAAGAGGTTGATATGGTGGTCATTAGCTCTTGTGGGGGGAAGGGTTGTGGTTGCCTTCTTGAAGAAAACTTGTTTGAATTGTTGAAATTTGGCAGGGAGGGTTACAGTCTGTTGATCAACTTTTCTGGCTATATCGGTGGAGATGGTTAATTTACTGATCTCCTTCTTTTCCATACAACACTGAATGAGCACTTCCTCATTAGGTTCTTCAGCCAGATTAGTAGTGAGATATTTAACCAGGTACCTTTGTTCTTCCAGATCCATAGATTACTTTTCCCCTTTAAGCTCCCTGTGTATGCAATCTATAATGGGGATATGTTTTGCCAACCAGCTCATCCCCAGTATCATATCTGTTTTTCCACTTTTGATAATAAGGTAGTCCCTGGTTTCTCTTCTTCCTTCTATAGACATGGTGATGGTAGTTTTGTGCATTATATGCCCTTCTTTATTTGAGGTTCCATCTGTGTTTATAGCTATCCTTCTTATTTTTAGTTTGGTAAGGGGGAGTTGTAGTTTTTAGGCAATAGATTCATTGATAAAGCAATTGGTTGCTCCACTATCGACTAGGGCTTGGATTTCAGTGGTTTCTGGAAGTATTTGAATGGGGATTGTGATTGATTTCCTTTTCATAGATTGTACATTCCAAGTCATAGGAGAGTTACACACTGACTAAGCTCTCCTGGTTAAAAACCTTTAGCCCTTTCTACTCATGCCCTCAGTTATTCCATGCTTATTTTGGCCACAGTTTCTTCTTCCTCCCCCTGGTAGATCAGATCTTCATATACTTCTTTGAGTATCTTGATCACATCTTCCTCTTTGATATCCTTATCTCCTAGGGTTTTAACATAATCAGCAATTGCTGATAATGTGAGAGTGTTGTTGGAGATCTCTTTAGTTTGTTTCTTTTTTTGGAACCTATTAGTGTGGGAAGGTGTTCCTGGTCATGGATGGTTCTTTGTAGAGCACCCTACTTTATGGCATATGAAGCAATGATTTTCCTTGATATGCTTGGCACAGTTGAATGGGGATAGTTTGATGATGTCTATGTCCAGAGTGTTTGGGTCCTGTGTTTCTACTTTGAATTGATTCTCTTTCAGGTCTCGGACTCTTTCAATTTGCCTCATTTGTATGTGAGCAGATTTGATCCACTCTTTAAGGGTTTCCAGCTCTTTATTCCCTATCACTTTTTCTGCGATTAGTGGATTTAGGCCCCTGACAAACCATTCTGTCAAAGCAGCATCATCCGTCATCTTGGCTTTCCCTGCATATAATTGGAAGTCCTATGTATACCCCTGTAGTTCTTTTATGGTGGGGAAAGAGTCTTTGTCCTTTTGCTTGAGAGCAGCTAACTTCCTCCAGTGGTCCAAATGGACCTCTTTGGATGAGAACACTTCAAGGAATTTTTCCTTGAACTCTTTTCAAGTTTGGGTGTCTGGAATTGTTCCCTCTTCCTGCTGATTGTAGTATGCTTCGGCGAATGTCTTTCCTCTTCCCTTGCTCATTTTGTTTAGTGCGGTGTTGATCTTATCTTGTCCATAGGTATAGATATTGTTGTTCATGGAAAAGTAGTTGCTCATAGTCATGATCCACTATTTGGCATCTTCTCCTTCTCCAGAGAAATCTGTTCGTAATCCAGCTTGTTTTTCGGACATCTTTCCCCTAGTTCTAGGTGGTTCTAGCCCTAGGTCAAAGTCTTCCTCTACTGGATGCAACATAGCTGTATTAGGTGGGACAGGAGTTGGATTTCTGTCAGCTGTAACAGTTTCTGTGTTAAGGGCTGGAGGTGTGGGTAAGCTCTGAGAAGGGTGACAATAGGTTCTGGTGCTATGGGGTCAGGGGTTGAGATGATAGCTAGGAGTAGAAGAGCTTCCTCCAATTCAAAATCTTTGAGATGAATTAGGGATGTGGGCCTCTGGATTGGATTGTTCGACATTTGGGTTTTCTTCTTCTCCCTCTGAGTGGGGATTGGCAGTGGAGTAAATTTTGGAGGATCTTTCTAGTGGGGATTTGGGCCCACTAACTCTTCTTGGTAGAACAAGGAGTGAACAAGGTTCAACTAGATCTTTTGTGACGCGATCTACAGATATGAATCAAGTACACTAGGATCTCTGGCATTTAGCTGTCACTCAATAGTAGACAGGAGACTGGTAGAAGTCTGGGATGATTATGGTAAGTCTAGTGACTGCAGCCCTCACTTATGGATAGCAGGAGAACCAAATACCATGTAGATTAAACATAGATCTAGTTAGAGTTCTACTGTACAAGGCAGTCATATTTATAGGGTAAGGAACACTGCCATGACCATAAGAAACAATCATGGGTAGAAGGGAGACTGTCCATAGGGCAAAGGGGAACTAAAGATAAGCATAGGTGGGGGACGAGAGGATCACATCAGAGTAGGGTTGCAATCAGAAAGGGAATTTGTCTATAGAAAAGAAAGATTTGGTTTGTACAATTTAATATAATCATGGATGCATTACATCCATGTGGGATCAGTGGGCCACTCCAGCACAGGTGCTGTCTCCTCCAGGTAAAGAGGTGGTGCCTGAACATTCCACCACCCTGGAACAAAATCCCCTAGAGGTTCCTCTCCCCAAGTGGCTCCTTCCGCTTCTCCTCCTCAAAAGAGATGTCGTCCATCCTCATTCCCTCCATATGCTGCTGTAGAAATGTTGACATTCAGCCAAGGTCTGTCTCCTTTATGGGGAAAGGGGGTCACACAATGAGGGTAGTCCACATGGTGCATGACAATGAATGTGTGGATCATTGGCCAGGTATATTCCCTGCAGATGAGCTCCAAGGTCTGATTTTGTCCAAAGTGCCCTGCTGTTGGATGGTTGTGGAACATGCAGAGAATGCAGAGTCAGAGGTCATTGACATCGGGGACATAGATGCATTTGTCACAGAGGAGGAAACCATCTGGAGACAAGCTCCAACAGGGGTCTTTGGAGGAAGTAGAGATGAGGGAGGATGTGATAGGATCTTGTTTCAAGGTGGATAGAATGTTGGATTGGAGCTGTTCAGAATCAAGGAGTTGGAATGCATGAAGCATTGGGTATTCGAGAATGGTGGCTTGCAGGGAGGACATGAGGCTTTCTTGAGGTGTAAAGATAGAATAATGGTTGTCTGGGTTGACCTGAGCATAATCCCCACCCCCCTTCTTAGGGTAGATGTCCCATCAGTGAGTGAGGGTGTTGGGTTTTGCTCCAAGTTTTCCTGGATGAAAACAGATGGTGAGGTTGAACTGACAGAGGTATTCTGACCACCAAGCTTGACAGTGTATGAGCACCTTGGTGGTCATAAAGTATTCTAAATTTTTATGGTCAGTAACAACATCGATCAGAGTTTTGGAGCCTTTGAGGTAATAATGCCAAGTGCAGAACATATCATAGATAGCGAGGAGCTCTTTGTCATGGGTGTCATAGTTCAATTCTGTGGCCACGAGGGTGTGGGAGTAGAAGGCAACCAGATGGAGTTCTTTGTTGGGGAGTGTGATAGAGAGGATACCAGTGATGGCGTAGTTGGAGGCATCAGTTTCGATGGTAATGGGAGCATTTGGAGTTCAATGGACGAGGACCAGAGCAGAGGTGAAAGCATTCTTGAGGTTTTGGAAGGCCTTCCAATAGTCATCAGAGAAGGCCTATGGAGTATCTTTATGGGTTAAACGGGTTAGTGGGACAATGATATCAAAGTAATTGTAAATAAAATGATGATAAAAGTTGGTGAACCTCAAGAAGGATTGTATATCCTTCACCTTCTGAGGCTCTGGCCAATCTATGATCACTTTGATCTTGTCCACAGCCATGGACAGCCCTATTGAGGAGAGCATGTATCCAAGATATTCTATGGTATCAGAGTGCCATTCACACTTCAAGGCCTTACAGTACAAACTGTTGGCCCAAAGTCACCAGAGGACTTCCCAGACATGTTTCTTGTGTGATTCTAAATCCTGCAAAAAGATAAGTATGTCATCAAGGTATACTACTACACAGACATCTAGCATGTCTGTGAAGATGCTGTTAATAAAATGCTGAAATGCCACCAGGGCGTTCATAAGTCTGAACAGCATTACCAACCACTCATAGGACCTATAATGGGTCCAGAAGGAAGTTTTCCACTCATTCCCCTCAGCAATATGGACCAGGTGGTATGCATGCCGGAGGTTGAGCTTCATGAATATCTTCACTCTGCTGGGAGCATTGAGGAGGTCAGTAGTATGGGAAAGGGGGTAGCAGTCTTTTTTGGTGATTTTATTGAGTCCTCAGAAATTGATGCAAAGTTGCAGGGAACCATCTTTTTTCTTGACAAACAACATCAGGGCAGCATGTGGAGATGTGGAGGAATGGATGAAACCAATGTTGAGATGTTCATCAATGAATTTGCAGAGGGACTGCTGCTCAGTGGGGGAGAGGGAGTAGAGCTCCCCTATCAGAGGGGTAACTCCATCCTTGAGGTTGATCTTCAGGTCAAAGGGCCAATATAGAGCAAGCATGTCGGCCTTTTTTTTGCTGAAAACATCAGCAAAGTCACAGTATTTCGGAGGTACATCAGAGAGATCCAATGCCTCCTCAGAGGTGGAAACAGCACAAGCTTTTGCTTTGGGGGACTGGAGTTTGATGGTGAACTGGAGGGAGCCCTCCATCTTGCATGTGCGCATGTAAGCAGCAGCATTGATGAAGGAGATGGTGGGGCATGTGAGTCCAGATGCTGTGATGGGAGGGGTGTCCAAAGGGGCACCAACTGGTAAAGGAGGTGGCAAAGGAGCTGGGACCGGAGGTGCAGGGGGTGACATCGTGGTTGGCATTCTTTCAGCAGAAGGCTGGAATGAGATGCTGCTTGTAGCCCAATCAATCGACAGATTGTAACAGGCAAGCCAGCTGTGTCCAAGCACAAGGCTGCTTGAGGAATCCAATAAGGTGACATAAAATGTCTTGGAGGTGGACTCTTCCAAAGGGAACTGAAGGGTTAGCTCTATAGCAGATATAATGGAAGTGGAAGAGGAGCCATCGAAGAGATGGAGGGAAAGCAGAGGTATGGGAGTTACAGGTATACAATGTTTATCTACAAAGCGAGAGTCTATGAAACAGTGAGTGGAACCAGAGTCAAGAAGAATGGGAACAGAAGAAATGGAGTACAATGGAATATTTACAACTGGATGGAGAGAGTTCAGATCAGAAAGAGCAGATGTGTTGAGTCGTAACTCTGTTAGAGCACAGTAAAGTTCAACACAACTCTCAGCCCATGCAGAGTCAGAGGAGTCACTCTCTATTTTTTTGCCTCAGAGGAGGCGGAACTGGATGTGGATGCTGCCAGAGTTGTTGTCGTGGCATGAGCCTTCACAATCCTAGAGGTTGATTTGGGATACTTCTTGGCTAAGTGCCTGGGCTGTCAGCAGAAGAGACAAAGATTGTTGTCTAGATGGTGTTAATGCTTCTCAGGGAGAAGCTTGCCATCTTTACCTAGTTTTAAAGAGATGATCAGGTTAGGGCTGGAACTGTTACCCTTCTTATTATTAGACTTGCCAGAAAATCCAGAGGTCAAGGCAGAATTTCCTTGGCCCTTGGATTTGTCTTCCTTGGGCTTTAGGGCTGATGGCGAAGGTGTCTTTTCAGAGGCAGGGGCAGAACTGATAGTGGGGTTAGAGGATTTATTGGCCTGACTGATTTCGTCCTTGCGCTTCCAATAGTGGTGGTCAATTTGCTGGGTGAGTGCTCAGAGATTGCAGATGTTGTCAGGTTTGCCTTGACACGACAACTTGTCCTTGATATGATCTGGGAGTCCATTATAAAAACTCCAGCAGAGGGTGCCAGCCCCCCAATTGTGGACTTGTGATGCCAGGCAGTTCCATTCTACTATATATTTCATTGTGCAGTGAGTATCTTTCATTTGCAGTTACTTCAACTGAGCTTCTGCATCACCCACAGGGTTATGCGGACCAAAATTGGTTTGCAATTCCATCAGAAAAGCATGCCAATTGTCCATCCAAAATGGACACAACTCTGGAGGTTCATCTCCAAGCAGGTCCAGTTTGAAGTAATCAAGGGCAATGCCCTTAAGGTAAGATTGGGCAAACATTACCTTTGTTCAATCCTGTTGATTGCTCTTCAGGTTTGCTTGGAAATTCAGTTCACATTGGACAACAAACATTCGGAGTTTGCAGGGGTCCATGCCATCAAATGCATCAGGCTCTCGGACTTTTGTCTTTGAGCTGTTGGAGTGATGGCTGTGACATAATGTTTGACATGTCATGTCATGGATAGTGTTAGCAAGTTGAAAGAAGGGTTTGAAGGCAAGCAGAACTTTGTTAAGAGGTTCTGGGGAGTTATTTCCCTCATCATCGAAGGAAATGGGGGAGTTAGAAGAGTTCTAGTGGTTGCCATTGTTATTATTTCTGGGGTCATCTGGAGGTGCACCACTGGAGTTTCTTAGGGGCAATTCAAACCCTTCTTCATCATCATCATTCTGCAGTTCTTCAAACTGGGGTCCAGGTGACCATTGGTTCACCAAGAACCAGGAGTCTGATAG
>JBBPJU010001191.1:0-13417 GCA_038088875.1 Austroboletus festivus
GTCGACACCGAAGTGTCCGTCGAATGCAACCCGAAAAAGGTATCGAATGGATTTGGCTGCGTACGCGACCCAGGCTCAGAGTGGTCAGCTTTGAAAGCGAGCGGGGGCGGGATCCAGGGAAGGAGAACGAGCTGTGAACCGTGCCTATGCGCATGTTCCGCCACGGTGTCCGCCCACTCGTCGTGCGACACGACCGACAGAGATGCAGAGACAAGCATTTCGTTCTGTTCGCCAAACATCTTAAAGACGCCTACCAGAGGGTCGGTACTGATCAGGGTATCCGTCATAGCGGACTTGATCGTCGTCGACATACGCTCCGACAACTCGATCAGACGAAGTGCATTCATGGATGCCCCGTTCGAGCTCCGAACATCCTCCGAAGGAGAGATGAGCTTAGTGAGCGCCATAATGCTAGGCATGTGTTTGAATTCATCGAGCACCACGGCGAATCGGTGCCGCCAGGCGACTCCGTCGACTACTTCGCTGATGGACTCCTTTCCTTCACAATCATCATCCTGGGGCACAGCGTGGACAGCGCTGGTGCCAAGTGTATACGTACGATGCTTGGCTGGGTATAAGAGGTTGACGAGGGGAGTCGTCATGAAGGTGAGGATCAATGCCTCGAGAACGAACATGGAAAAGACCTGCTGGGTGAGGATCTTTGCGGACAGTCCGACGTTCAGGACGATTAACTCTACTAATCTATATGACAATAAGACAGGGTGAGTGATTTGTTTAATAAAACGTACCCTTTGCAACTCATGAGAGAACCAACGGTGGTCGCTTCGCGCCAAGTGAAACCGAGCGCTCTCGACGCAAGCGAAGATCCAGTGAATTTACCAGTGAAATCGAGGGCCGCAATAGCAAAGACGAATCCCCATGCAGTCCCTAAAAAAGGCATCAACAAATGCTTACAAAATGTCGGACCAGCCCGTACCAGTATTAATCAATCTCAAATTGGTGTTGAGTCCGGAAATCGTAAAGTACTGGACAAGTTAAGTAAGCGTAGAATGATGTTCGGACGTACACTCACAAGAGGGAGGAAAATAATCTGGACCATATCTTCCAGTTTTTCTACAAATGCGATGGATATACCACCCTCGCGAGGCACGATCACACCGGCGACAAAGGCACCTGCAAAGTAATGAATGATCAGCGTCAAATTCGGCCAGACCAAAACACACCAAAAATCGCGTTCACGCCGATAATATCTGTGAAAAAGGCAGAGGCCCAAAGGACGAGCATGACCACCGTCATATAAAACATGGTCGGCCCATGAACAGTACTCCCCGTCTTCCTCGCCAACCAACGCAATGCCCACTTGACCGGAAACAGCAAAAACAAGGTGTAAGCCAAACACGACAAGAACGTCCACAAGGCTGTCAACCCCGACGTCGCGTTCACAAACGACACGGCCAACGCGAGTAAACTCCATCCTATCACGTCATTCGCAACCCCTGCAGAGAGCGCAATCAACCCGACCGTCGTCTCGAGCAGTTTTAGGGCTGAGAGAATCCGGCAGAGGACGGGGAACGCGGTGATCGAATACGATACTCCGATGAAGAGCATGAAATAGTGAAAGTCGGTCGATGGGCTGATAAAGTGGTGGTATATCGGAACGGACATGCCACATCCGATGCCAAAAGGGAGGAGGACGCCCGCGAGGGAGACCCCAATAGACAGACGAGCATTGCGCCGGATGATACTAGGATCAATTTCGAGCCCGATGATGAAGAGGAAGAGACACAGTCCGATGTTGGCGGTGAGGGATAGATAGGGGATTGATTGCGAGGGGAAGATGTGGTTCGTGAAACCGGGGATGTGGCCGAACGCGGTTGGGCCTGGAATGTGGGGTACGGTCAGGACGCGGTAAGAGAAATGGCCCAAAAAAAGCTGGCATACCCAGGAGAATGCCACCGAGAATCTCGGCGATGACACGGGGCTGCTTTATTTTTCCCAAAACAAACCCGAGGAGCTGGGCCATGATGATGATGATGCCTGTATCTTGTATGAGATAAAACGGAAGGGAAGACTTGGGATTGACTTACCGAGTTGGATGATCCATAGTCGTAATGGGTCCGAAGAGTTGTATGACGCTGGATCTTGACCGGTGAGGAGCCCTCCCTTTAAGGGGTCGACAGGTAAGTGAGCCTACCTTCGTTACCATGTTGATCAAGCCAGACGCACCTGGCCTTGAACACCCCTCTTTGCAAAGAGGCTCTGGAGAAGAGAGACGGTCGTGCTCGAAAACTCCCCCATGGGACACTTCAATCGAGCGATGAACGAGGGAGAATGTAGGCGTCTGACAAGCGCAGTATAAATATACTGGACAGTGACGTAAGGTGATATGTGTCTCCAGGTGTAGTGCCTAGAATGACGTTGCTAGGTAAGAATTGACAGTTTTTTTTCGATATACATAATCAGATGACAATGGCCCGTGCGACAGCACAAGAACTTGGACCGCATTCAACAGAAAGGTGGACACACTCGGAAAGGGTCTGAAATGGACGACACCGCACTCATGGGCCATCTATAGGTTTCTTGCTTGTTAGTCTTGCAGGGTCCGGCAAATAAGGATATACTTGGTTACTGCTCCACGTACGGCGGTGTCATTACAATTTGGTCTCGAAAGGCACCAGTGCAATGACATGTCAACTTTTCAGGCATCCTCCTATCTTCTTATCTGAATCAGCCGAACGATGGTAATATGGCCCAAAGTGAGCACCTACTCGACGACCTTGCCGCCTGGGCTCAGTATTCAGTATAGTAAAAAACGGAAACCGAACAAAGGTCACCCGAGATGAATCGCCGTCTTACACTTGTGCATGATGCAACCTTTCCGATTATGATCACCCCTCGTGTGTGAAGACCACGAAGAAACCACGCACCTATGTAATCCGATGTGATGCCGAACCCGCTGCAGACCATGGGTACCACCGACGCAAGTTTTCAACACTCGGAGCTTCCTTTCGTACAGGCTATAGTACGGCATGGATATGAGATCACCGAAAGAGAGATGATCAAACCGGTGGAATTTGTGCTCATGTTCCGTTTTCTCCGTGCGCTCGGACCACGCTAGTGTCGGTGCCCAGAATCAAGGATCAAAAAAAAAGTCGAGCCATTTCCGTCCGTCACTCTAAACACCGTTGCGTAAAGGATGCGGGGAAATGAATTTACAGTGCCTTAGATATGGTATCACTGCTGCGCACAGGTCCGAGGCAGGATCATCCACCAATCAAATGCGTATCCGCTGTCTGCCTACACCCCTGCCGCCTGTCGCCGCCTGCAAGAGAACCTCGACTCGAACTCGCAGTGGAAACGGGGCTAGGTGGTGCGCATTCTCCGTAACGTCGTAAGGACCTGCCTCGTTTGGCGTCCCACGGAGTTGCTTGGCGGACCTGCGCCGCAGTTCGCTCCAACAGACGAGGTTGACCTCGTCTCATAGGCAATGGAGCACGTTCGATCAAGACGGTTATAGTTGGCAAACAGTCATAACTGGTTACCATGTTTGACACGGTGACAACAGACTCCGAGGGCGTGAATTCAGGAAAGAAAAAAGTACACTTCTGAGGACAAGGATGCCGATATGAAGAGATGGAGCGATGGGGGGGCTGGGCATGTACACGTCTGAATCGGCGGTAGACTGGGACCGGTAAACACAAAGGTGGGGCGTAAGAGTGGGTGGCACTGCCGTTCCATGCACGTGGATCTCATCTGACGTATATAACCTGCCCACCTCGCTTCCTTACCCTACAAACTTTTTTACCCTCGTCCATCCGCAACACCCTCACAAGTATCTCAAGTCGATGGAGCCCACCAACAAGACTACCGTCAACCAGCCTGAGGCTGCTATGCAAATGAGTATGTCCCTTATACTAGGCCTTCATTGGTCCCCCCCCTAACAACTTGGACAGGCGTGACGAACCCTGCTCCTGCTCACAACCACCAAGAGCAACACCATGCCAGGCGTCTCCGCGGTGGTGGCGCTGCCAAGGCAAGCCATCCTTGTTCATTTGGAAAGCATGTTCCCTGATTCGTCACCTTAGGACTGCTTCTTGGGTGCGCTCTCGTGCTTCCTCTGTTTCGGTATGTTTTTTTCTGGAACTCGATTTCCCATGACATGACTGATAGTATTTCCATGTAGAGGGTTGCAAGGTGCATTATATCGGTCCATTCTCCCCGGCTACCAACCCTGATCTTGTTTACAGGACTGCTGCGACTGCATTGCCGACATTATTTGTACGTTCCCGCAGCATTCCTCGGAGATATCTTTGCTAATTCGCGTACCTAGGCTGTCCTTGCGAGATGTGCTGCTAAACGATGTAACCGCACAGAATTTATGTACTATGTTGTGATGATGCGTATGGACCCTGTGTTCCGTGTTGTACAATCCCAACAATAACATTGCTTCCTCAGCGAGTTCATCTCGTCGGATCATGGGCGGTGTGAACGTGGGTCGATTCAGACTCGTCGGGGAATAGTATCGTACATCGTACCATGCCGCTTAAACGGACAAACGTTGGCACAATTAGCTCTTCCCAAGAAGTTCTCTGGGCATGCGAAGCGACCGCTCCACGCACATACCGCATGTTCACTTGTCTCACTTGGAGACCGGTGTCGAGGTGGCCGATCCGACATTCCGAACAACTTCGTGAGAGCTAATCCCAGAATGCATGGTATCAGACCACAGATCGAGAGCTACCAGGCCAGAATAATTCTTGAGACCCACTCCTCAAGCTCATACGTCGATATTGGCAAAGTATATCAGACTAAGCGAGGCCTATGTGAAGTGATTTCCACCTGCAAAATGAGGGGTCCGTGATGAGATAAATTTGAGATACATACACAGCGCCACCTTGACAGGCTAAGCGTCATCTCCGCCATGATGCGTGATGCGCAATGGAATGCCATCTTTTGTCTCATTTGTCACTGACACGCACTGAAAAAGTTCATCACGCTGGCTCCCGTTCAAAATGGGCGCTGATGAGCCTGACTTGCCTTCTACCGAATGCAACATTGTGTGCCGAGATTCTAAATTCTAATAGTATGAGCGTCAAGGCTTGATCGTTGAATGGTGCCTTCTTGGCGTTCAGATATGCGCTTAGATATCTCAGGGCAATTACGCCCAATATTCATATGGCTGTCTCGAGTCTTCGCGATCCTGGATAAATTGCCTACAACTCCCAGGCGTCGTCTGCGTAAGGCGGGATTAAGTTTGGGAGGGTGTTTTGCGTGAGAACCAAACGGTAACATAATACAAATAACTTGGCTGGTTCGTACCTCCGTCTCCACCTGAGGACTTGAGAAGGTCATATGTATCATGTCGGGTGATGTTCTTCCCCGAGTGGTTACATTGATCAACTTTAACTGTACTGTCGCTGATTGGGGTCTTGCAGCTGGCTAGCCTCAAAGTGCTTCCCAATGGCGGCAACGCAAAAAAAAAGGAAAACACTCGCGAGCCGCGACAAGGTCAGACAGGTCAATCGATCACCCCTGCCACTCGGGCGTCAGTCTACGTCCATCGTGATCAGTCAAGCGGTCCGCGGCTCGTCAACATCCCAGTCACGCAGCAAGGTTCAGGGATCAACTTATTGTTATTGCCTAATTATTCAGACGGTTCCTTGCCATGTCCGACGGCCACGGATCACGCTTTGAGTTTGGGTGGTCCATCTGCAATTGCGGCGTGGTCTCTGAGACCAATGCCGTCAGAGTCGTTGACGTCGGACCACCTCGCTATTTTTCGCACGTTCCCCCGCAATGCAATGACTGACCACGTCACCACAAAGAAACATGTATTGGGTTGGTCCCTTTTGGTGAGTACGACGTACCAGCAGTGTTGTGATATATTTTGTTGGAAGGGCTTACGGGGCCCTGTCGACGCGCGTGTCATATCATTTCCCAGGCAAGATGTCTTGCCGCCAAGTTTGAGCAAGGAGGCAGAAGAAACCACATTGATAAGGATATCATCTTTGATCGTTCAGCACTGGATCTTGGCCTATCCGACCACCCTATATGATTTGTGTCTTGGCTTTTGCATCATCTTAGTCCTTTATATAGGCAGTTTGGGATGACGACAGATCTAGAAGAAGTCACTGTCCTCTGCAGAGCTTCACCAGCCGGGATATCCAGATCACTGGGTCTTTTTAAATGACCCCACCGTTCACCTCTCTCCCTGGCATAGGCAGTTCGAGACCGTTGGAGGTGTTGACGAGGCCAATCTCCCTGCTCGTAGGGGCTGGCACTTTGTCCGTCCGGGTATCTGAACTGTTCGATAGCTCTGGACAACCTGGAGGTTTATCTCTGTGTCCGGTATAACCAATTCAAGGCAGTGCAAGGTCTCGAAGAGGCTTCTACCCTTGGTCGACACGCACTGACCCTTTGTCTACTGATCTCGTTCAGTGAATCATTACCGAGACTGTCAAGGCCCGTTTACTCAACTGAGCGATAACCATAACTCAAACTTGAAGCAGCACGCATCGAGGCCCACTATCACCACTGCGATAGAAATACAATGGCGCACACACCACCAACTCAGCTATGACGAGGCCAGGAGGGGGCAATGCAACAGCTAGTTCATTAGTGCCCCAATGATGACGAAAGGAGGGAGACCCAATGGCTTTCCCGCCCCCAAAGCCCAAGTACTGACCAATGGAGAATGCGATACTTCAGATTACCAAACACAGTCGATACAGTCGATCGCAATTCAAGTTGGTGCGCAATATCTTCCCTCGCCATCCAATCATCGAACGGAACACAGCAAACTACGTCATTGATGTGCAAGACCAATCTTTTCATCAGGGGCGCGCACCGCCCCGGGAGAGTTGGGCGAAATTCGGCAATGTTCTCGATCATAGCATCTCAGTGTCCGAGGGTGCATCCAATACACATTTTTTGTCGTTATTCTCAGGCTATTACGGGCTCGAATCTTTGTATACGTACATAGGGGTACTTGGAAACCAAATGATAAAACACCTACACTAACTCTGCCAGTCGATATCTCGTCAAGGATGTGTGGAAGTAAACATATCCGGCAGTATAGCGCTTAAATGCTTCGCAAGCATCCGGAGACCCCTCCAATATCTTTATAATCCTTTTGTACAAGTCAACCGTCATCTCCGTCACTTCGCTCATTGTCTCCAACTTGGATTTTTTGATGCGGGCTGCTAGCGTCGAGATCTGGTTGGTCGGATCGCCGATTAGTTCCTCCTTGTAAAATGATAATACATCGCTAAAATATCATTAGCGATATGTCGATCCAAGGCGATACAGAGCACGCACTTTGCATAAGAGATGAATAGTGTCATCTCGGGTACTGCCTGAATGTAATCGCTCAGGGGGGTAGTTCTTTCGAAGACCATAAATGAGTAAGCTTCTGCCAGACCGGACAAGGTTCTCTGGTAGGCAGGATACTGTTCTGCAGCGCTCGAGATCTACGTACTCGTGATCAGTATGCAGCCTCGAGGGTAAATTTCGGTAGTATTACCTTCATGGACTTCGTTTCATGCTCCAATAGATTGGCAGTGACAAAGTTCAACGTCGATGTAGTAATCAGTTGAGACGCAACAGGGTGATACAGCTCCGAGGCCCGGCGTATGATATCTGCAAACGCATCCAAAAAGCCGTTCATTTGTGGTTCCCTCATCAGGAACCGATCATTGAACTGATAGATGTCGGGCATCTCTGCCAAGTAACTTTCTGGAATGTCGTCTATGAGGGTGGCGTATGCGGTGTAGAGGGCGATCCATATCTGGGTCGGACGGTGGCAGATATGTGCCTCAGCATTTGCGGCATAGGTGACTCCTAACTTCAAGTACACCCGTACCCGATCGCCATCGATTGGGTAGCCGCGACGCCTCCCGTCCTCGATGCATTCTCGGTATAGGTCTTCATCTAATGGGATGACCTTGTAGGGTACATTGCATTGCTCGAGAAGCGAGCGAATGTTTTCACGTGCGGCCTGGATCTGAAAAAGAGTACCAGCGTCACTTACTGAATCAGCGACTTTGATTCAACCAAGTTCTGCTTACCAGTTGCATGTCGTTCGATGCGGTTCGTGCTGAGACTATGAGTTTACCCGCCCTCTCTTATATCTGAGAGGAGCCTGCGTATTAATTTCGGCCAACTGAGTCCTATGTTCACCGACAGGTCTGTAGGAGTTAGTATGGAACGTTCAGAACGTGCCGAAACCCGGTAGAGATGGGTGATGTGACTGACTACACCTAAATTAATTCGGAACGCCTATGAACGTTAGTAGCCGATGGGTTCGGAGCCTACTCACTAGAACTAGTACATGGTCTAGTGGATCTGGCAATAGTGAGTGAGCCTAGAAATACTTGGATCGTACTCACAGTGCTATCATAAATCACGATTTATCCACTCACACTGAATGATTTAGTTTGAGGAGAGAAGTACGTCGTCAACATGTGTTGAATTAGCTTGTCCGAATTGGGAACTAATAGCACAGCATTTCATTGGCAAAGAACCACCGGATGCCGGGTCAAGTACTCGAAAAGCAGATACGGTGCTGCACTACACCTTATTGGGAAGGATGCTTGTTTTCTCGGTTATGGACTGGCATGGCACTAGTCCCCCAACAGAGAACTTCAAGTCATCCGTTCCAACAGATCAATGAGAATCTAACCAAGCGATTAACCCGCACATTCACTGTCCAACTAGTTCGGCGCATTTCACTCCAAAAAAAGAAAAAAGAAAAAAGAAACTTAGTCAGACTTGATGCAGGTATCTAATTATATTTAGGTATGCGTTCACGATAACAAGAATTTTTCGTGAACAACACAGTCTGATCACATCAACTTAACAGCACCAGGATTTCTAATATTTTAAGGACCTGTAAGTAACCCTCAGGATTGCCTTTTAAATGAGGGCTATAGTCAGCCAGCTTGAGATAACCACCTTAGTCTCGCAGATCTGGCTGGATTGTCAGTTTGGGATATCCTATGTATAATGCTATCTACACGCGATCTCACCTTTGTTTTTGTTAAAATGTACGTGCGCGATCCTCCTAGCTCACCCTTTTCCCGAATCACTGTCCTTTCATTTGACAATGTGGCCTCAAGCAATTCATCCAACACGATTGCTCTTGTATGCTATATACAAGATAGTCGATGTTGTGCGGGTACATCCTTCTGTCAGAATCATGTCCTACGTAGACTCAAGAGTTCTTAGTCTCTGTAGTAATAGAGTATTGAGATTCAAAATAAATGACTCATTGATGTGTAGGCTCTGAGATTCTAATCCTCTACACTTGACACTACTTATCTATATTCTCACGCTTGTGACCTCACCAGAAAAGATGTAAACAATTGGTTGGAGGTTCTTTACTACAGTCAAACCCCTTATAACCCATACCTGTCGGGAGAAGCCCCAGCGTATGGGTTATGAGGGGTTTGACTGTAATAGTAAATATCGATCCACGATTGACATTAGGGCATGTTTGACAAGTTCCAGGGGAATTCAGCCGAGGGTACATAGCGTGGGAGGAGACGTGGCTCAAACGGAACCTACATTGAATTAAACCTGCCCCTAAACGAAATGGATTCTTGTTCTTGTAGTTTGCCAAAGTCTGGCGCGAACGCAGTAAATCGCACAAGCGCAAGCCCGAAAGGAGGACAGTCAAGTTGACTATAGAAAGCTTATTGTAAGCTGTCAAATTACTTACACATAAAGTTTGTGCACACCGCTTTGACATTCATCAGAACCAGCTTACCCGTATGTTTAAACTTGCCTCTAGCAGCCGCTGTGTTGATACTCGTTTATTATAGGGTATGCACCGCCCTGACCGTTTTAAGAGTACTTTCACGCCTTCTCCCAGCTCTCCACACTTCCCCCCGGCAGACACGACGATGTCCCTCGACTGGAGCGTATATATCATCTCTATCGTAGGGGGGGTTTTACTCTTGTTTTTCTTTACTGGATCCTACACACGCTATGGTTATCCTTCCGTCCGGCAGAAAGCGCACGCATTTCCTCCAAGCCCACCTACGAACGGCATTTTGCCGTGGCATTCTTTTCCTGAGAAAAAGTGCGCCTTCTATCTTATTTTTTGCTACTGGCCGGATGTCCATAACGACCACAGTGCCTTTTTAACATACGAATCCTGGATCAAACAGTATGGACCGATCATATCGCTTAAATCTCACACATATCGCTACGTGGTCATCGGACGCTACAAGGCACGTCTGCATGTCTATGTCGTTTAAAGCAATCTTGGGCTCATAACTGGACTCTAGGCTGCAATGGACGTCATGGAGAAGCAGGGCGGTGCACTGGTCGATAGACCCCGGTGGATTGCTGGTGGCGAACTGTTAAGTCAGGGTCTCCGGGCACTGCTTACCCCCGCGGGAGCCCGGTTTAAGAGGATGCGGAGGTGAGTTCTGTCGTCTCATAATGTCAGGAATATTAAATGTGTTTGATGTGCTTGTCCCAGGGCACTCCATACATACTTACAGCCTAAAGCCGCACGAGCGTACGAGCCACTGCAGGAGTCGCATGCAAGCCGGATGATTTTGGATCTCCTAGAGAGCCCGGAACGATATTTAAGCCACGCAAGCTCGTATGTCCTCTTTCCGTTTCTTTGGAGTATCCACCATTTATCTCTTCCAAACAGGTTCTCTGCTTCGTTTATCCTGAAACTTACATATGGGAAAAATACCTCAACGGACGCAACTGATCCCGACGTATTGCAAGCCCGGAAATCTCTTGTCAGGTTGTTGACGACGTTGAGCCCCGGTGCTTATCTCGTAGATAGATTCCCTTGGTTAAAATACTTGCCGTGGTATGCGCGTGAGTTACGCCAAGGGTTCCTCGAGGACCATACGCTTTTTCATCATCAGTTGGATAAGGTCAAACGACAAATGGTATGTCTTCTTTTCGCTCTGACTAGTTCACGGTATGTCAACGACGTTTGCAGGGTGATCTCGATTCGGGACCATCATTTGCAAAGTCCCTGCTTTCGCGAGAGTTTGATTTTGGGCTAGATGAGACCGAGATGGCATTTCTCGTTGGTGGCCTGTTTGCTGCTGGCTCTCACAGTGTACATCATTCCTCTTTTTTCAAGTTGTAGCAGTCAACTTATCGACTCCATTAGACAACGATTGCCATATGCATTTCAATGATGGCTGCTGCTCGCCATCCGGGCGCGCAAGCTGCAGTCCATGCTGAGCTGGGCGCTGTAATTGGAAAAACTCGGCGTGCGTTGCTTTCTGTTCCTCGGGAACTTCTCATTTCATCTTGAAAACCTAGTGCCTACATTTGAGGATGAAGAATCTCTACCAGTACTTCGGGCGTTTATTTTGGAGTCCATGCGATGGAGACCAATAGTTCCTCCTGGTAAGTCAGTGGCAATCCTCTATCAGGGCCAACTAGTAACCTTGTGGCATCCCTTCTGTACAGGCATTGCTCACCGTGCCACACAAGATATTATTTGGGTTAGTAACGTCTCCCTGACGTTGATTACCACTCGTGTTCATAATCGCTCCTAGGGCGACTATGTTATACCTGCCGGAACTGTCGTGTTTGGGAATCATTGGTGAGCGAAATCTGCCGCATGTGGGTAACGCTAGACAAGATTCAAAACAGGGCCATCTCTCGCGATCCAGAGGTGTTTCCTGACCCAGACAGGTTTGACTTTACACGATGGTTGACACCAGATGGTAAGGTGAGAGACGATATCAAGTTTCCCTACTTTGGATTTGGTAGGCGGTGAGTGGTTCGTTTTGTATACGGATCAAGCACTTATCAACGAACCGTAGTGTTTGCCCTGGACAACACGTTGCTGCTAGGCATGTCGCGATCCCTTAGAAGTGGCTGAACTAACAAACGGAATGATAATTTGATAGGTCGATTTTTATCAATACGCTCTTCATCCTGTGGTCGTTTGAACTTTCCGTGGACGATTCGAAACCAGCGGACGACATGGCGTTCCTGGATGGATTTGCGGATGTTGCGCCTATTGGGCTGCGTTTCAAGCCTCGGATGGCGATAGAAACGTTGAAGACGATGATGACGCAATAGTTTGTTGCAGAGGTTGATTTCGTGGCACTTTTTAACACTTTCGGCGTTGTATGACTTGATCAGATTCTCGTGTAGGCACTATGATCTAACATATATATTAAGTCGTTCGTTCTTTCTTGTCTAGTAACGTCCACTGACGTACTACAAAGAAGTGGGTCTGGTTCATCTGAACAGTGCAGCAATCTCAGTCATTTGTTCGAGTTGTGTATACTTCGTGAGTGCCCATGTAAAAGTCGCCCAGGATATTTTTCAACGCAGTACCATGGTGAATTTGGCATCGCCTCACAAAAAAGTGTTCCGTTTAGCTGGACAGTCGTTTTAACCTGCCACTTACATGCTGAACCTTAATTCTCTGGAATGCGGTTGTCGAGGTACATTTTCGATGGGGTTTACGCTCACGTTCCCACCTAGTCTGGTGGCCCGTCCATGTATGAGATAAACTGTCGATAAACATGTCTACTCTGACGTTCCTTGTCGGAGCACGTACAAAAGAGTCAAGAACACGTGATTGTGGCCCGTAGCGTATTCGGCATCGCAAGGTGCAGACGCACGGACTCAAAATACCTTTGAGACCGTTGAGATGAACGTGGTCAGGGGATGACGGTGCAGAAATGCTTGGAAGTGGAATACGGCTCCTACAGACGAGGTGAGATTGGGAGCTGCTCATGTTATATGGGAAGACGGTTTGTGGACGAGGTACACACGGCCAGAAACGGAGGAGACGGGGAAAGGTGTATCTCACACGAGGGTCCTCCTAGAACTTTTTTGTGTAACTGCGCATTCCCGTCGAGTCTATGTTCTGCATGCATTCGGTCATATGTAAGTTGTGGTTATACGCTGCTAGCAACTTGAATAAGTCATGGCGCCAGTACATCATGCTCACTCGCGATTTTTTTTTGTGGATGTTCTAGGTAGATAGGGTGGGAAATCTTACGGAGAACATTGTCCTGCAAAGCGTTCGCTTCAGGCGATGAAGCCTGACTCGCGTTGGTCCAGAGGTGGGAGGAATACTATTGTATTTTCACCTAAGTTACCTAGACTTGCGTACGTGTTTAGTCATGCAGTTTGTCTGTCATTATCACCACGAATTTGCCATCACGTTCGTTCCAGAGCACGGATCCAATGACTCGGGTTAGAGCTTGAGTCTTGCTATCCCGAAAGAATGAATGGTCATAGAAAACAGAATACAAGAATGAAATACAACCGCGCTAGGATACAAGACCTTCCCTCTCCATCTTTCGTCGTTTTCGTTCTTGATCCTCCAAAATGAGACGCTCTGCAGCAGACATTGCAGAAGCTGGTCGTTTCTTGGAGTCGTTGGTATCGGGAGCATCCGAGGATTTGGTGGCAGTTGCAGTCTTGAAGACGTTGGGACGTTTCAAAG